>JAHWFP010153985.1:68216-81900 GCA_023313725.1 Lithobius niger | reverse complement strand
CAGTCTTTCGGACGAGTGTTTAAAAAAAAATTGTCACGGCCCATGAATTCGGGGAGTTTTTTTTTTGAGAAGGCACTAACAAAATATTTATTTTTGCAAAAAGTACTGGCCATGATGATATGAAACTTACTACTTGCACGCAATAAATATTCATTAAGGTTCACAGAATAAATTCAAATAAATGGCTGTAATAGTTTTGGAGAATCTTTTTCTTCTAATTACAGGCGATAATTAGAAAAAAGATTGTCCAAAACTATTACAGCCATTTATTTGATTTGGCCGTTTCAAGCTAGCTTTCCAAAGCATTTGAAAATCACGTTCTCTCATAGGCTAGTTAGCACCGCGCGATTGATTTGGTGCGCTCTAATTACAGGCGGTAATAAACTGAAACTGAAAATCTCTGTTTCAGAAATCACATGTTAAAAGGTTAATACCAAATGAGAACAAATGCAGGGTCAAGAATTACTTAACTGCTGTTTTTAAGATGGATTAAAATAATGGCCGGCTTTAAAGCACCACAATTTGTGTAGGGGAGGTTCTAATTGAATAAACACTTCTGACTGGGTAAATACGGTAGGGCTATGATTTTTTCCCCCCTTTCTCGGTGATTTGGCGGCTGGGCTACGATTTTTTTGGTTAACCTGGTTATCGAACTTTTTGCATGCATGCCTCTATACTTGAAAGACACAAGCTTTTACAACAGTGGCAGCAACCAGCCTGCTTCAGAAGGGAAAACACGTATTGTTGTCAAGAGGCCTTTGTTGGCAACTGCAAGCCGATTTCGGACTGTTTTTGCTACTGAAAATTTACCTGGTGCTTGCGACGAATCCTGTTCATCACATTTATTGAAAGGAAAAAAGAAAAAGAAAATCCAGCCCACTTACCAATACAGCTTCCAGTAGGAGCGCTGCCTCCTTAGAGTAATCAGTTCCACCACTTTCAACTGGTTTACTGACATATCTATTTTTAAAAAAAGACCTGCAAAATAAGTTATGTATGGTAAATACAGTACTGTAAATCATGTACTTACGGGTCGGTGTTAACAACAGGACACAAGAGCAATTAGCAAAAAGATTTATTCACAGCATAAAAAGTATGTGGGATTGGCTTCGCCGAGGGGCTCTGGCCAGCGGTACCCAGAACGGCCCACCCAGGCAGTGCGGTAGTATGAAACTGGCAGGGATAAGGATACGCAGTAATCTACATGCCAGCTGGCCACGGACTCGCACGGCTGAAGAGAGGGTGTTTGGGGGCCGGATTGGTATTCAAACCTGCGCGACAGGTTAGGATGCTGAGCCCCCCAGTTGAAAAAATCCATCAACATCAAACAAAAGATAAAAGCAGATTAGGAAGGTCGATTGGCTTGCCGGGGTTTTTTATCCAGCAGTATCCAGAGCGAATCCCCTCGTCTGCGAAGCCTAGAGTGTAACCGGAGGTATGAGGATACGTAGTTTCCTGCACGCCAGCTGGCCACGAGCCTGCACGCAGAGTGGACTAGAAGTGTGGACTGGAGTTCCAACCTGTGCGGCAGGTGTAGGTCGAGCCCTTCCGGTACATACAATACTCCAACCACAAGCAAAACCAGCAAACAAAAGGGGCGGGTAGGAGGGCAACAAAGAAAGGCAAACAATAGTATTTCTCTGTTGTTTGCCTTTCTTTGTTGCCCTCTCACCCAGCCCTTTTGTTTGCCGCCTGAAAATTCTATTGCCTAATAGGAAATCTAGATTACTTGTTAATTTCTGCATTCGTTTCCAGAATGCTACTTTATCCTACAGGTTTTTTAGTAGTTCAGATCCATCCAGCTGCGTAACCCAAGTGCACAAATGGCGGCCGGAAGCCATCTTTTTTTTTTTCTCATGATATGTCATGGTGGTGACTCAAAAGGAGAGTAAGGTGGTCCAGGTAACGTATATTTCCTATTAGGCAATAGAAACAATTTTCAGCCAATTTTCAGCAAAATACTGTTTCTATTTGCCGCTTGAAAATATGCATTACCTGTTAATTTTTTGCATTAACAGTGGACCTCATCAATTCTGGCGGTGGGTGCCACCTTGACATGGTACTCTAGGGTTGCGACATGCATCCCCAAAGAAGTTATAAACTTTGCACTTTGTTGAAAGAAACCAAAGAACATGAGTTTGATTCAATTCGTTGGCTGAGGTGGTCCTGAAAAGGGCCGACTGATTAAAGATGGGTCTTGACTTGGTTTCTTTGTGGTTAAGGGGGGGTTGACGACACATCTGGCGGTGGGCGGTGATAATGGGTCCCAAATGGTATAGTCAATCAGCTTGGGTGATCAACTTTCTGAAGTTGTGCGAGGTGAAGCTTGATGGGTCCCTCCAAGACACATCTGCGTTCGAAACAGGAAAGTGGAAGTGGAAAGCATTTGATGTTGACATCATCCAGTGTGCTGCGATCCTGATGTTGTTGTTTGCGTCGCCAAGGTTTGTGTCTTCGTAGGTGTATAGGATGACAGATTTGATCCACGTGCGACCATTTTTGCTGAGGTTCCACCAAAGTCTTTTTTCAGGGAGAGAAGAGTTGACTATGGCCCATACGGTATTCGTACTTTCTGTCCTCATGACGTAATAGCGTAAGGCCTCTGTGGAACAGATATGCGTTCGGGTTTGTCACCGACAGTAGGTCTGATGTAAAGACTGAAGTAGGTGTGACGACTGATGTGCTACTCCACGAAGCTGTTGTGAGGATCTCAGGAACCGGGAAGCCATGGTGGAAAGCCTATAATGTTGAGATTGACCTCGGTTTAAGTGCTGTCACTGTGATTTTGTTGTTTGCAACACTGATGTTTGAAACTTTGCTGGCGGCTTCCGCGACGGTTTTGATCTGAGTAGTGATCAATAATGTGGAAGTGCAGCCAAAGTTCCGTACGAAGAAAATTTGATTTCAACTTCTGCGTAATTTGTTGTTGTTTTATCTTCTTGGCAGAAGGGCCTTCCAGTGCGTTGCCATTCATAATAGAAAAGCACTGAAATGATTTTGAAGGCTCGAAAGTTTTCTTGTTTTGCGAGATTGCATTAAGTTGTACGTGTAAAAGTAGAGTTGCGTGAAGGTTCTGCTTCTTGTTGTTGGCTTACTTTCAGTCTTTCGTGGGCTTCGAGTTGTGACGAAAGGACCGTGAAGTGAGATGATGATACTGATTCAGTCTGGAGAGGGCATCCTTTGTGCTGAGCTGAGGTTGGATGAGGCTCAGAATGTGAATGAAGTGATGTCCGCTTGATGAGGGAGTCACGAATGGCTGTGTCAACACATGGACTAGGTGCGTTGAGAGATAGTGATTTGTGGTGGCCGAACCGGGGAAGGGACGTTAACCGACTGACGGACTGACGGACGAAAAGCCTAAGGGCGTTAACCGACAGGACTAAAGGAACTTCAGACTATCAGTCTGGAGCAGCTGTTGAAGCTGAAAGTGGATGCAGGACGTTTGGACAGACTCCTGTGTGACGGCTGTGAGGATGAGGAGACGGGGCTAGAGGAAGGAGGGGCTGAAAGACGACGAAAGACAGCAGAGCTGACACCATGATGATGGTTGTGAGGACGGACGGAAGGTGCTGAAGGCTGGCGAAAAGCAGTTGAACCAACTCTCTTCTTACGGCTATCTGGACAGGAAGGAGGAGCTGGGGACCAGAAATAGGAGCCGTAGGTCGATGAAAGACGGCGGAATGGCCTCCAGGGTGGAGGAGGAGCTAAGGACCGGAGAGAGACGGCAAGGCGAGTTCCCTACCGGTGATGATGGGTCGGGAAGGAGGAGCGGAAGGCCGAGAATGAAGGCTGAGCGGACTCTATGGTAGACGGAAAAGGAGGAGCTGAAGGTCGCCGAAAGATGGTGAAACGGGCTCCTTGATGACAGAGATGACGGCAGATGGACTACGAAAGACAGCAGAGCAGACTCCGTCGCGATGGACATGAAGACGGGAAGGACGAGCTGAAGACCGACGGAAATTGTGGAAGGGCATGAGTGTTGCCGTGCAAGTGTCAGTGTGAAATCTGGATGCCTGATCTGGAAACAAAAGCCAGGATGTCCGTTTGTGACATCCGAAGCCTGCTGGCCAACAAGATGTTTCAGTGCAAGGTGCGGAGGACAAGGGAGTCAGTGCAGACTTTCATTGAACTGCTGTGAACGACGAGTTATACGTGAGGCGAAGGACAGTAGTTTGAAAGAGCTGAAGTCAGGAAGAGCTGCGAACGACAGGCAACGAGGGACGGTAGTTTTGAGAGGCTTGAAACGGCAGGTAGCAATTGACGGCAGTCTAGAAGAGCTGCAAATGACAGTGAACGACGGCAGTCTTGAAGGGCTTCAAATGAACGGCGGCAATGAATGACAGATTTGTAGAGCTATTGTAGAGTTTACAAAAAATACTAAATAAACAAGTAAAAACCCCCACGAAGTGGCGCTGGCTATGATGGTCGCCATCTAATGTATTTTAGTATATTACTCATCATTGTATGTCTTGTGTTACATTTTGGTGACCAAGGCATCAAATGCACGTTGAAAATAAAAAATTTGCTGTTCTTTTAGTGTCTGTGTGGCCCTTTTTACCGCATATCAGGAGGCATTTTTTAATTTTGTTTACCGTTGGCCGCAAATTAAGAGATTAAGATATTAAAATTCAGTAAGTTCAGTGTCACAGTGGGACATGGCTTTTTTCCCCAAATATCTGAAGAAAAAAAAAAGAAAGACTCCAGTAGCCTACAGTTTGTTGTGGAGTACAACATCTAGTTTTAATGCCAACTTCAGCCACGTTCAAAGTGCAGATATAGGCCTAGCACATTCAATAAAAGTCTTTGTTAGTTCCAGTTTATAGTAGTGACACAACTCTTAAACAGCTTTGAAGATATTTTTTCAAGACGATCAGGCAAATGGAGCGCGAACTGATTATGGTCATGGATCCAGGAAGTGTTTGGTGAAAGAATTGATACATGATTAAACATTTTTTTTAGACTATGCCACTACGGCTTAAAAATTTCATGCGCTAAGCAAAAAAAACACTACGTGCCCGTGTTAATTTTTCTAGTCCCACTCCTGAGAACCATTTAAATAACTTTTAGTTGCCTTGTAGTACTGACTACTTTTTTCCTTTTTTTTTTTTTACAGAATTGTTCTTTATATAGCACCGTGTGCAAACTACCATATTGTCTCGCATATAAGCCGCGTCCAGGAAAAAGACCTTACCGAAAAATAAAAGTGCATGCAAGCCAAACGTTTTCTGTGCAATACATAATCTGTAAAGACGCGAAAATTTTGATATGAATTAATCAAGAGACAGACACTTTATGGTCTAACTAAACATTAGTCCTATTAAAACTAACAGTGAGCAGCAATTATTCGTATCAGTTTAGAGACCATGTTTCTTTAAAAATCCGAGTTGAACGTTTTTTTTTTTAGAAATAACTTCAGAATGATTGTAGCCAATGACCTGTAGTTTGCATCATAGAAAGATGGTGAAAAAAACCGTAAGAATGGTATATTTGAACGTCAAATTCGGTTAATATTTACCGGAATTATTGTCACGTCTGCATACAAGCCGCAGGTTGCTTTCTTTGAAGAAGCAGGTTGCTTCTTTGGTTAGAAAAAAAGTGCAGTTTATATGCGAGCCAACACGGTAAAGATTTCAAAATTGTACACTATTCAGCAGTTCATTAATATGGGAAGTCTACCGCATACGCTTTGCAGATGCAAAACGCTTTGTCGGAACGTGATGCAGCTCGCTAACAAATGACCAGCATCTCCTGCTCATGTCATGCTCACACCAGACTCAACTGAATATGGTGGCAAAAGTCTTGCCGCTTACGGTAATAACAAAAAGGCACCGAGTCACATACGACCATAACAATATAGCACTTTGCCTTTGAAAACAATGCTCTAGGTATTTAACATAATTTAGTTCGTATTTCAAGTTCAACTTACATCGTACAATTGTCACAACAATTCTTTTGGTTTGCCAATATCTTGACCGATTTTCCTTCAAAATGCTCCAGCAAAGACCTAAAGTAAAATACAGTATCATCAATTAAGCTAGTTGAAAATAAAAGCCAAGACAGGGTTCGTATGTCATCCAAACCAAATTCCAGGCTCTTTCCAGCTTTTTCCAGCATAAGAAGCTCCATTTTCTATGCCGGTTTTCAGGCTCAGAACCCTAATTTATCATGTCTTACGGTAAGGAATGCTAAATTTAAGGATATTTTGGTCATTAAATTAGCATGTTACACACCTGCAAATTGACAACTGTCAGTGGGAGAATGTGTTTCAAGAGAATCAGAGACTGTCAGACATGAGAGGAAAGGGCGGCGTAGTTTTATAAGATTTTTTTCAACCAGTGGAATGTAGGCAGACATTGTTTGCAAGAATGAACACTGCAAGTTAATATTAATGAATATCAACTCACTCAACTATTTGGTGAACATTGGCGACTTTTCAGTCCTGGACTTGGATGGTTCAGTGAGTTGACATTTATTAACATTTTATCATGAAACCTCAACATAAATTGCCAATTTTTCAACTTTTCAAGTTGATTAACAGTAAACTGTTTTTTTTTTCATTTTCATTATAAAAATTATGATGTTAGTCAATTGCACGCTTTTCCAGCCTGATATTGATAAACTGCCCGAATTCTATACTTTTCAAGAAATGGAATAGGGCCTAAATAATTCCAGACCTTTCCGCTTGTTCAGTTATATACAAATCCTGCAAGGCTTTTTCCATAGAAGCCACTTACAATCTTTAAAATTCTTATAAGTGTTATTTTGTACTCTTGGAAAGATTAGCTTGCTTAGCAACAAATTTTGTATTTTACTTTCCAGACATCCAATACCCTCCATATCATGACAAGATATGTCAGCAATAATGCATCTTAAAATAAAGGGGTAAAAGAAATTAATTGTGTCTATGCATTTTGTGAAAAAGTCATAAAAACGGGACGATGACTTCCAACAGTTTTCTTGGCATACTCTCCAGAACCTAAAATAGTACTGAAGAAACTTAATTCTTATTTCATAAGCAAGACACATTTACTTCGTCGGAATAACTCACTCTTCAAGAATATGAAGCCGTTTAACGTCTTAGTCATTGCAAAGGGATTAACGCAACTGGCAAATTTTTGTGAAACTATAACGTTAATTATTAAGTCTGGCAAAAGCAGCAATAAATTGCCAAATTTGCCAATTAGCAATCAACACTCTTTTTTATACAGGCCTATTATTTTCTCAGGTATTTAGCAATGGGCATCCTACGAGATCATAATGTTCACCCAAAAGCTTTTAAAGTTATCAAATGCATTTTCATACTGACAGGCATTATTCTAAACGTCTTGAATATTACTGAGACAATAAGGCACCCCAGTCATTCCACAGACTATAACTCGGCAATGCTTTTGAGCTCATTTTTTTTTTCATGAGAACCTATACAAACTATCGCCTGAATAACAGGAAAAAAAACAGCCTACCTTCGCCGACAAGATGTTTGTGACAAGTATTGTTCCATTTTATGCATCATATCCAACTTATGCTCTCGGAATTTCTCCGATTTAATTTGATTCAAAAAGTACCTGGAATTACAAGAACCAATGATTGTTAACAAAACATTAAACTACAATAGAAACAAAAGTGTGGCGATTTTGTCCTGTTTGTCAATGATATTGATAAATTAAGTGTGAAATTAACTCACTATCTCAAGTTGACATCTTCTTTAGTGTGTGTAATACATACCATATTTATTTGATACTGTAGGTGAGGGAACGTTTCGAAATGCTGTTCAAAAAATTAGTGACACCATCTATGGTCACAGAACTACATAAAAATGTTTTTTATTCTATGCACATGTCAATTAGACTGCATACGACACAACTCATTTTAAAAATTCTATTAAATATTACCCGCTGTACACTGACACTATCAAATAAATTAGCTGTACACATGCTTGGAAGGAAAGGGATTTCAGCCAAGGCACCTAGTTCAAATTTTTTACATCTGTATAGAAAAAAACTGAGACAAAATGACCTTCAACTACTGTGTGGATCCTATTTTAGCACACACAAACAAAAAGGAAACAAATTTAATGGTTTTGGGAATTTTAGTTAGAAACCTCATACACCAACACTAAATTCTACAAACCTACTGGTCTGGAAATCCTTTGTATCATAAATTACTTGGCAAATGCTCCTAGCACCATCTCTTCCTGCTCTACCAATTTCCTGATAGTAGGATTCGATATCTTTAGGAGCTTAAAAAACAAACAAAAACAAGTTTGTAGCCTACACCAGTCCTGTAAAAATCACCCGTTTTGATGGGGCGAGGGATAATCGTCTAACTGGAAAATCGCATAATTGGAAGAACGTATAACGGAAAACAGTATAACGGAATATCTTCTAACAGGGTAAAACAGAAGCAAGCACAAGAAAGGAAGCCTGAAGAAGATAGGAGAGACCGAAATTAACACCACTCGGACTATTAGGCCTATCGAAAATTCGCAAAATACCGTACTGAGAGTATTTTTGTTTTTGAATTTGAGCGTTTCTATTGTGATCGATTGATTTCGAACATTCAAAGTAGAAGATGGTTCATTTTTTCTTTTAACAGGAAATTCGTATAACAGAAAAGTGTCTAACTGGAAATTCGTATAATGGAAAATCATCTAATATCCCTGCCTCGCTCGCGCGGCTATACATATAACATCAGAAACCACAGTTAGACGTTAATCCAGTTAGACGTTTATCCATTATACGATATTCCGTTTAGATGCTTTTCCAGATTTTTATTTAGGCAGATTTTATACAATTATCCCATTAGACGATTTTACAGTTAGACGTTCGTCCGACGCCCCGTTTTGATCATTACAAATAGTGCTTTTGTGAAATGTCCCAATAGCCGTTTGACTTAACATTAGAAGGAATTGTTTAATGTATGCATCAGAAAATGCCAGGTGATTGCCACCCAGCCTGGCGGAATTTTTTGTGGACTCCATGCGCCATCTCTCTCAGGCATATCATGGAGGAAATTTCATGCATCCAGGTTACCTTGAAGAAGTCAGATCACAATGCAAATCAACGTGCACGATCTAGCTACTCTAAACATTAGTGTAATGCTTAAGTCGGTGACAGGGTAAATAGAATTTTCAGCACTAATCCCGGCTAAATTATAATGTCAGAAGATGGGTCTAGTGGTCAAGTTTACCCTTCCGTTAAATCTACGTCTATCATTAAGCCTACTCGCGGAAGTGGTGTTAGTCCTATTGGAAGCGAATGGCGTACGATTTCCAACCACGAGAATTCTGTATGAAACACCCCTGTCGATTTTAAGAAACTATTTACCAATTATTCAGCAAGTGTGGCTTGCAGATTAACTCTTTGAAAGGTTTGTAAACCACAATTGTTGCTCGTCGAATAATGGAGCGTGATCGTGTCGCCAGAGAATCCAAGTTGGCAGACCTGTCGCCGACGAGTTTGTCAAGAAAGGGTGCAGCCGCATTAATGTCAAGTGAGCATTTGTGTGGTTCCGTCTTGCCGTCTCAATACCAGGTTGATACTTTGCTCGATGTTGGCTTCGGAGACCGAATCTTTGAATGGGAAAGAGTTGCGGACTTCGGGGAAAAGGACAAGTGAGGCATTGGTAGGTAAGGACGTGCTTTCACATAAGAAAGGAAATCTGTTAATAGTATTGCTTCTAGTTCTAACTCCAATTGAAATGCGAAAAATGGATCGGTCCAGGACGTGGCCAAGTCCCATTATAAGCACAGTCCTAACAAGTTTCCAAGCCGTAAAAATGATTCTCCACACCAATGGTCATAAGTGAAAAGTGGCTTAGTTGGGGCATGGAAGTTGACAGTCACCAGTGTACCACGTTCTGGCAAGCTGGTGCACGATTTGAAGCAAAGTTGCAAGTTGCTGGGTTTGGAGACAGATTATGTTTGTCACAAGGGCCGTGCATTGCCAAGTAGTGGAGACACGGCTTGTCAGTCGTCAAGGCTTGGAGGCAGAGGCCAAATGTTCTAGGCACATGGCGACACAGATCTTTTTCTGTGTGCCTCTCCAGATCAGGATTCCCAGGTTAGAAGTCATATTAGGAATGTGCATCAGCGGTCGGGCTATGCATTACGATTCGTGGTTCTTCAGCCAGTAATAGTCAAATTCTTGATGTGGATAAAGATCGGGACATTCGTGCCTGGATTCAGCGTGGATCTGTTCACCGAGTTGGGTCTGAAAATAAATGTTACGAAAATCCGAAGTCAAGGTTTCATCCAGGAAGGACCATCGTGTTTTGGGGGGACAAACATTTTTCCTTAAATTCGGTTGACTCGTGTCTGGGAAAACTGGAAGTAGTAAATAGTAAAATCATTTCCAGGCTTCTTCACAAATTGAGTACGCTAGACAAAGGACTAGGTGTATGTTCACTGTTCCCGTCATGGAATTAGCCTTTGATTTTGTCAAGTCTATTGGGAACACCGTATGAGCCCATACACTCTGCCTCACTACTCCATTTGACTCATTTTTAGGTTTTCTTAGTCGCACTTGCTTCGGCGTCGCATCAGAGTGAGTTGGCCACCCTCTCCGGGGACGACGGACATACTGTACACGCTTTGCTGCCAAATGATCAAAGGCGACCCTATTTTTCCCCGTTGATTTTAGTGCCAAAAACCAAAAGGCACGTGAGGTGATACGTTAATGGTGATTAAAGTCCTGGGTCTGGTGGTATAACCATTCAGAGGTGAACAAGTTCATTGTCCGGTTCATGCCCTACGCTGTTATTTGAAATACACTGAGCTTCCTTTGACTTCCACGACTTCTTTGGACAGAAAGACTCTGCGGACCCATGTTTTGATGGACAAGGACTCGTCGGTTTCTGTGCTTTGTGCAGTACCTCTAGGAAGACTTGCTGTGGATATATCATGTGATACGGCACACATATAAGGCCCCAATTATATTCATCACCCTTCGGGGACTTGGGTGCACAAATTGTGTGCTTTGACCTCTTCGTGAGCATTTGCTTTGGTAATGCCATTGGACAATGTGGTGTCAGCCTGCTCACGGAGGAGCAAACCCACTTTCATAAACCAATACCTGCGTGATGATGTGAGTGGGTCTATTGGGGGAAACACTTTCAAAGAGCATGTAATGGCCGGCAGTTGTGTTGGGAAACCAACCTGATTGATCTAGTTCCTCAAAAAAATGAGTGAAGCTAGACACAAGGTGTGTACTTATTGTTCTTTTTTGTTGTTGGGTATCAACTTGGTGGTCAAAGCTCTGGGTTTTTTGGCTCGACCCTCCTCCGATTGAACAAAGTCAGCCGTTACTAAAGGGAAGTATTTTGGATATAGCAAGAAATGGAATTTTAATGCAATAAAACTAGTTTTTACTATCCTAAAACACTAACCTTCAGTATAAATCTGCCCAGCTGCCCTGCTCTCGATGAACCAGTAGGTTCTTCAAGTGATTGTGAAGGTTATAATGGGTGCCATACTACGCATTGTTAGGGATGCACTAGTGTGCCATCTGGTGGGATGAGCAATGAATAGTTTTTAAAGTTAAATTTTCAGCATGTGACCATTAAATTGAGCGATTTAAGCCTATACTAACGGTTATTTTAGGATAGTAAATACTAATTTTACTGCAATAAAATTCCGTTTTTACACCAGAAACTGTTCTCAAAAACAAAATGCGTCATATTAAGCAAGTATCACACCTAAAATTCAACTTAAAGCACAATAGTAGGACTCAAAGTTAACATCAATCATCACAACCTACAATTCCACAGAAAAGAAACCAACTAACAAACTAAATTGTGCAAATAACTTGACTGAAATTTCTAAAAGCACACATAGAAAAAAAAACCCAAGGAGAAACAAACACTTCTTACCACCATAATGTACAACTCTTCGAACATCCGGTTTGTCAATACCCATACCAAATGCAACCGTGGCCACTATGACCTATAATGAACAAATAAATGACTAAGGTATAAAACGAGGTACCCACAGTAAACATGAGCACTAAATTAACAATAAGAATGGTGCATATAGTGTTTAAAAAGAAATTCCATTAGTTTATACTTACTTATAGATTTGCCTTTTAGATCCATTAGATACAGACAAACCCCCAAATATCAAGCTAGCACCTTCAAATAATAACTTTCTAAAAGTTTCATGATTTGATTAAACAATTACCGCCAATTTAATTCCACTACAGGGCAACGGAGTTAAATGCAGGGAGTTAACACTACGGAAATCATGTGATAAAAAGCATGCACAGAGAATCTGAGACTGCGAGGCTTGGCACATGCTTTTTTTCCAGAGAATGTCAAATCACATAAATTACATAGTTTACCTTGATGCATTTTGGTCTGTTGCCATGAAGCAGAATTAGAATAGCAGCGATGCTCAAATCAAATTATGACGTTTAGAGAAAATTATTATTTGACAAACTTCATCGATATTTGCTGCCATGGATGCGTAACCACTAAGAAGCAAAGGGGACTTGTATACGTACATTTAATCAAAGAAATTTTCCTGTATAAAATAAAAATAAATAAAATCCTATCCATAAGGCCATGTAAAGTTAGAAAAAAAAAAGGTTCCTCAGGAACAAAAACCAGGAGACTCTGTTAAACTTTTTTTTTGTTTTTAAACCTCAAATGTAACATTTTATGCATCTCTATGGTGCGCTAGTGCAAAGCTGGATTGTCAGGACTGTGCCAATAACATTTAAATATAACTGCGCTTATAAAGACTCCATCATAAAAACCAACCTGGAGTTTGTCCTTGATGAATCCGTGGTGAGCTTCTTTACGTTTTGTAATATTTAGTCCGGCATGGTAAAGTCCACAATTTACTCCCAAACCTAATAAAGAAAAGTGCATACACCAGATGTTTTAAGGCATGCTACAGTATACACATAAGAATGTTGTTTCACTTTATCTTCTGTTAATGAAGACAGATCTTATTTCAGCTTACCTCTCAGCAGTGTAAATACATCATCCGCAGTTTTTTTAGTGGGACAGTAAACAATTGTGGGCCCGTCGAAACTATACGAGCTTCCATTTGCTTTCATCAGTTGAGTGAAGTCCTTTTTTAGCTGACAACTTTTGTTCCATACTTCCAGATACAAATTAGGCCTACGAGGATTAAAAATTTATAAGTTTAATAGCTAAGAACTTATTTCATGTTGCTGGAAATTTTACTGCATTTAAAAGCTCAATTAGTAATCCATACGCACCTCTAAAAAAACAAAGTGAAATTGAATTACCTGTCAAAACCAGTGCAAGATACTTTTGCCTTTTTTAGCTTGAGGTTTGTAATTATATCTCTCTTCACATCTGGTGTAGCAGTGGCAGTTAGGGCCATAAATGGAACCTGGAAATAAATGGACTAAATTATTTCCTTTGCCTCAGCTATAGTGGCCAGCCAGATTCTATTACAGTACAAACAAACAAAATTAATTTTGTCAGTACAACCACATAAAATGCACAATTTCAAATTCAAAGATATTTCTCACTTCAATGTCTTGCAAATTTTCGATAGTCCTGTTGATGTAGATTGCTAAAAACGGCCTTCTTCTTCAGGCTATCTACTACACCACTATACAACCTCGTCAAGACATCCTAAATGTTATTTAAATGTGGTTGTACAGTGATGTAGTAGATAGTCTTGCGATTACGTATCTTGCAAATTTTCGATAGT
>JAHWFP010153985.1:0-68206 GCA_023313725.1 Lithobius niger | reverse complement strand
CGTTTTTACCATCTACAGAAAAAGGACTATCTTAAATTTGCAAGATATTCTAGTGAAAAATATCTTTAAACTTGAAACTGTGTGTTTTGTGTGGTTGTAATGTCTTCGATCTTTCAAGGTAGTAACTAAGTAGCTTTGACATTTTTAGAATTTTAGCAGTGCGTATTACCGTGAGATCTTAATGCAAGACGACTTAAATAAAAGACATACATTTTGGACTCACAAATTCTTAAGACATAAATGGCCATGACTTCCACAAGAGTAACTGATAAAAATTTCACTCCTGACGGTCATGATAAAATCACAATGGCATCAAATGGAGCAAACGTTTTTCGACAAAACATTATTACCAGTTAACATTATGTGAGATCAGTGGTCAGACTTGTCAACATCCAACATGGCGGCTCATAGTTGATGTGTCTACGCAGTCGTGGGGTTTTTAGTGGTTTTTTATACTTTTCTTCTAACTTGTATATAGCAGTTTAGATTCTTAAACCATACCAGTTGTTCATAGTTCTCTTTCCGTGTATTGTTTGTCTAGGTGAACACGACAAACAAAATAATGTTGTGTCGAAAATTAAAAAATTTGTTCCATTTGATGCCATTGTGGTTTTATCATCACTGTCAGGACTGCCATTTTACTCAGTTACTCCTTCAATCACAAAATAATTGAAATTTCACAAGTGTTATGATGCCACTTATTAAGCTCAAAACTGGTCTAACCTCAGCAAGCTACAACGCAGGAACTATTGCTTGTTCGGGGCTCCATTCTACTGAGCTAGTTACTAAGCTTTGCTTGGTACGCTAATAAGTTCGCCTCAACTGGAGTCATAGTCGTTATGTTTAATTAAGTCTTTGATTTGGAATGCTTATTTAGTCCATTTTTTAAATATGTATATCTATTTTTGCTAATTAATTCAAAAACAATTTCAAAATATTCAAAAATTAAATAAAAAATCAAAAAATAAAAGATGATGGTGCAGCTCTAACGGTACAAATCTGAACATAAAATACTGTCTTGTATTTAGGCCAATACAGTAGGTGTTTGCTGCACCTGTACATGGATGAAGAGGCAGAATGCACAAATTTAAGAATGTGCATCACTTATCGTCCAATGTGCAAAGCCACACTATTCCACTCAGTATTTTGAGCACTAAGAAATGAAAAGAACCTGTTGGGTTTGAGATTTAGTTCCAAAACATGCAGTTACTGTTAAAATCAACACATTCTCTTTCGCCAGGGTTCGCAGAGGTATGAAGAAAAAATTCCACGTTACCAAAATGTTCTGCTAACAGTGGTTTATAAGCCTGTACCGAACGAGAATTTTTCAGCCAAACCGAACCAAACCGAACAAACCTTAAATAAGCCGAACACCGAACACTTCCGAACCGAACAAAAATGTACCAAACCAATCTATCTTAAACTAAAAGGTAGAAGAACTCAGTTCACAAAGATTCACCAAAGCACAAGCTTCTTAACAAATGTAGGTAATTTCACATGGACTTGTAAGTCCATAGATGTTTGAAAATCTGTTTAAACTTTAAAAAATCTCCACTACTTTTACATTTTCTCTTATAACTTCTGAACCGTTACAGCTAGGAACTTGTGGCTTGGACCAATGGAAAGCTGGCGAAAAAACCTTCAAAATGGTGTATTCAAACATCAAAATCCGTCGATTAGAAGTGAAAATATGTTCGGTTTGGTAGTTTGCGTTTGAAAGGCCGAACACCGAACCGAACCGAACACCCTCTGTTCGGCCATGTTCGGTTCGGTTTGTTCGGTTCGGTACAGCCTTAGTGTTTTACTATGTTGCTTTACCACAATATTACCCATCCCGATGATAAAGAATTTCCACGCAAACTTTCTTGAAAGTGGCACAGTAATTCAACAATTTCAATAGTAACAACATCCACAAAAGAAGGAACAACAGAAATTCAATTACTCGAAAAAGATCGTTACTGCTCATACTGCGAAACCAAAACAAATCAAAAACTCCAACAAAGTACATGTTCGCTCACATATCATGGTCTATGTTGTGAAAGTGAGCGAACACGTACTTTGTTGGAGTTTTTAAATTCAATTACCTGTATTGGTAATGCCACGTACATGCAGCAACACAGCACGGTTCCAGGTGTGGTAGGCCTAAGATTTAAGATTGATCGAAAGGGATGAAATGCTGATGCTCAGCGGCTTGCTCATTACTGACCCAAACGATTTGAACAGTACCACACACTGTCAACTTTAATTAAAATGGGAAATTCTTGCTTTCACGTATACTTTCAGTCGAGTTAAATTAACTGATAAAATATTGTCGAGCACATTGAAACTCCATGACTTTCCATGAATTAGGGGAAACCTCATGAAATTCAAGGTTTTCCAAACCTGGAGTTTTGAAAATCAGAATTCCATGGCTTTCCAGGTCCTGTGCGAACCCTGTTTCACAAATGGAGAAAGCACTTCAAGGAAACACAAGTTGATTCGTCCACACTCATATCGTTAAAAATGCTGATTTTGAAAGGAAAGAAACTGAACTGAAAAGTGGGACAGGACCCGCATTCCTCACAAGTATGGGAGGCTTCAACCGCTGCCGAATTCAAATCCTGATCTCAGTTCAGTATCTCTCTCGCCTTTGGAAAAAAAGCGTCAGTGTTTTTAGTGATGCGAGTGCGACAGTGTTTTCGAACTTTCGAAGTGAAACTCCACATGGATTTTTTTTTCCGAAAAAAAATTGAAAGAGGGAAACTCAGAAACTTGTTGCCATCCCACTGAGCATGGCTTTGGTCCTGCCATCTCGGTGACCGCATTACATGGATAACGAACTTTCTGCATGCAGATCTAAACTGCTTATAACTTAACATGCAAGTCTGTATACACTTAACCCTCTTTTCGAAACTAGAGTCAGGACAGGAATAAATTAATAGGAACTTTTAAAATGTGAACCCAACTTCTTGGCTGCCCTTTACGTTCTGTTTTGTGCTTTGGAAACATAAGCACAATTAAGCAAAATGTTTGAAAAATAAGTAGCACCACCTATGGTTGAAATGACAAATTACAAAAGAAAAAAGTTTATTTTCTTGAAAGCCAACTTTTTTTCAGAAACTTGTTACAGTAGAATGGTCCGAACTCCTTTCTCTCCCCTTTAAATATACAGTTACGAAGTTATGAATCTTTAAAATAGAAGATGTAAATGACACACACAATGACTGAATTCTCCCATTTCCAATTAAATGATTAAAACCATGAAAGTAATGGGTTTTAATGTCAGAATTCCAAAAACGTACAAATACAAAAATCAACATGACTTACGTCCGGCAATTTTAAACGGAGGGAACCTAACTGTCTGTAAGCTGCTCGAAAGTCATGTCCCCATTGAGACACACAGTGGGCTTCATCAATTGCAACCAAGACAAGACCTAAAGAAAGATGAAAACAACCATTTTCATTGTATCAGTTGACAAACTATACGATGTAAAGAAAACAACACTCGTCATATTACTGTGAAAGTTCGACAGTGGAAGCTTGATGAGCTAGTGAACGCGCTGCCCACAAAATACGGAAGGCTACGAGGAGCGGAAGTTACAAATTCGTAGCAGACGATGTTGGCGGTTATAAAATAGTAGCAGACGATGTGGGTGTATAGAGGCCGATACTTTGTCAAAAGTGCCTGAGGAAGATGGCAGTTTGCCATTGAAAATTCGCAAGACATTGAAGGTGTCTTCGTTGTGAAGTATAGTGGTAATATTCTCTATAATTCTCGGAATTGTGACTCAAATATGATGTAAAGATTTATCATAATTATACAGTTTAAGTTTTAGCTAGAAAATTAAAATATCAATTACAATTACACGGAGACACCAAAGCATACTTGGATCATAAAAAATTTACAGTATTTCTGTCTCGGTATTTTGAAGAATACCAATAGTCATCACTCAATGAAAATACGGTAGCGATTCTTACTCTGAAAGTTCATTTTTAAATTTCTAAAGTTAAGGAAACAATTACGCACAATTTCAGAACAATGTGCCCATGCGGCGAATGTAAGACACTACTTATCTGATTGCAACTAATGCTCGCTCGTCATGCCGAATTATCCATAGGATCAAGCATGCCATCCTATCACAGTCCGTTCTGTGTTTTCGTACCACAAATACCTGTTTATCATTCAAACGACAACCGTGCTAGCTCACTAGCCCTGCTACCCGCAGTCACAGCCAACAACATAACAAATTTTAAAGTCAGTATCTTTACACTCAACTGGTTCAATAGATGCAACGTTAGCAAATATCTCGCCACCACTACTAGGTCCCAGATAACCACACATCTAGGCCGGGGAAGCGTTTGTCAAACTAGACCCTTTAAAAAGAGTCGAATCAAGGATATCTCGACAGGGCCGTGTCCTCACACCCCTGGTGCCACAGAGCCATTGCTGCCAGATACCTCGTAATACTTCGAAATAGTAACTCTTGAAAAAAAGTTCCAGCAGAAATTTCATGCACATTCCTGTTGGTGCAGTCATTGGATCCAAACCCCGAACCAGTCGTTCTATCGAGACCACTACGAATTATAAATGAGTTTACAACTTATATCCACTGAATACCTTGAGCAACTGATGAAAAATGAAAGTCTACCATTACAACAATCACTATCCGGTACGACTGCAGAATTCACCTTGAGAGGTATGATGTGTTCCACCAACAAGACCTGCCGGTTCTTTCTGCCCACTGGCAGAGTAACAAAACTCCGGCATCGCTCCTGGGAGCTCATCCTGAACACCCTCAAAATTAGCAAAACCAAAGTGGCCTCTACCTGCTGCCTTATAGCGATGGGCAGGCTCTGTGGTAGGCTACTATCAGTTATAACCTCTCGCCCAGGGCCTTTTTCATGGACCTCCTTGGGGGAAAGCCCCTTGCGGTCGCAAGATACCTCGCCTGTATGAACTGACACTCGCCTCATTGTGGCCAGCTCTTACTGAGTTTGCTTGAATTGTCCCTGCAGTGGCGCTCCAAATAACGGAGCCAAGGAAGGCTCCCGTGCCATCAATTCAAGACTCAGTTCCTCTGTAAATGCTAAGTTCATTCTATCTCTGAGAGGTTCATTAATTGATAACAATTTTGTGTCACCAACACTTGGGGTAACTGATTTTGGCAGGTTGCTGAAATCTGTACGGTCCATTGCACAGAATTGCAACGCATGAAGCATGACCATCACCACCAGAAAAATGTACAACTGTACCGATGCTAATGTAGCATTTACTAACTCGACTGACGTATTGTAATCTCTGCCCCTCGGCAGGAGTGCTTTTCCAGCAGCAGAAACAATTATTAAACATGTAATGCGGGATATAAAAGTGGTTGCTGTTGGTTAGTCATGTGATGTCTGGTTTTTGAGTTGAGTCATGGTTAGCAGCCACTCCTAGCTTCCTTCAGGGTTAGGTCAGGACGATGGTCACTAGATTCAGTGTTTAGTCGGTTAAAAACGTCAAATGGCTTAGTGTCATCAAACCTTCATGAAAATTTTCCATTAGTAAACTAATCCACAAAACAAGAACATGTGAAGTTTTCAGCTAATTTTCGACAGTTCTTAAACAGTGGGTGTTAAAAACTCCGTCAACTGTCTTCTTCAGGCTATTGTAGGTGAACCTGAGTGATCTACTTCTACAATAGCCTGCAGAAGACAGTTGACAGAGTTTTTAACACATACTGCTTAAGAATTGTTGAAAATTTGCAGAATACTTTGTGTATTCTTGTTTTTGAGGATTAGGGTACTAATGGAAAATTTTCAAGGAGGTCTTAACACACTCCACAGCTACTGAACTAAAATAAATAAATGTTGATGCATTTCTCCATAAACAGTTCAATGGTAACAATCGTTAAGTCATCTAAGTCACATCAGCCAAACTGACATGGGAATCAGGCTGCCATGACATATGCATGATACACATTTTTTTTAGTTTAAAAAGTGACAAAATGAAATAAGGTACTGTGTTGTAACCATTTTTCTGTTTTTACTTTATCCAGGGTTTTTCCAAACCTAGATATAGTGCGATAAAATCGATATTTTGTCACAATTTTTAATGCGAGTTTGGTCTTTAAAAAAATTGCAAATAGCTCCACCTTACTGAGAAGCAACAAAAGTTTTTTTTTCGCATCCCAGGCATTCTGACCCATATAAAACGGAAAAGGGAATAACGATACTCACCAACAGAGTTGTGCAGTTTTTGCAGAAATTCGCCGCAACATTGAGCATATTCCGGAGTAACATACAACAAGCTGTAATTACCCCTACAACAAAAAAAAGCACCATTTACCAAGTAAGAAACCAATAACATAACTGTATTCGTATTACAACAAAGCTGTATTCCATACTTACTCAACTCTAATTTACACATTTTTCACAATAAAATGGAAATGAGCTTGTGGGCACACCTTACATTTGATGGCAAGACTATTCATAATAGATTCCCCAAAACTGACTAACAAAGAAATTAAAATAAAACAGTTCAAGTATTTTAAACCAATAACAGCGTAGATACGACTTCATCCATAGGCCGGTATCATACTCTGTCTGCCTGGATACAACTAAATCCGTGCCTCATTTCCAAGGTGCAGGTATGCGCCTTGGAGGAAAGGCACTGAAAATTCAATTTTATTTCATTTACAAGAGTTCCATCACAACAATCCTTGTTCCTTTATCTGTCCATGGATGCCAAACATTTGAAGACAGTTTCAACCTAGGCAGAGAAAAAAATTGAAGCAGCCGATGGTGCAAAAATAAAAAAAATTTGCACAAAACAAGTTCAGTCCAGTAGCGTTCAGTAGCAGAGTTAGCCCATAGGCTGTTACAGGTTAATAGCTGTTAAACAGTACTGCGCTAATGTTAAGTTGGCACCTTACATTATTCACAAAGTATTTAGCCAACAACAAATACAAAAGTATGTCCCAAAAAGCAACACTAGTACACACAAATTTAATCTTGGATTTGGGTTAAATCAATTTCAAAATGATCACGCAACCAGGCACTTTCGCTAGGGCTCGCCTTACACGCTCTCCACACTTGAACACGTACATGCTGACAGGCGCATTGGGTTTAATTCTGGATATCTCAAAGCCCAACTCTTGGCCATCATGAGAGGCGAATGAGGATTAGAGGGCAAGTTATGAAAGTGTGGCGAAAAAAATGAATGGTTTGAGAAAGCAAAGGTCACGTACGTTCACTCTGGAAAGAGTTTCACCCTAGTTTCTTGCAAAAAAATAACAAATTTGGAAAAGCGCACCCGCAGTGACAGTGGGAAGGAAAGCATCTACAACAACGAGGAATGCTAACCAGAGACCCACTGTGGGGCAGGACTTGTAGAAAATTTAAATGAGAGCAGACGAAAAGTTCGTTGAAAGGAGAGGAGTGGAAGTGCATGTGGTTCTCCAGATCATTGCCTGAAGAGACCGATAGTAAAAATCAGTCGAAAATTTGCCTATTTTAATCATTTAAACGCGGACTTTTGGGTTGAGCATAAGCTGAACATTTTTAACTTGCCATATGTACATAAATACAGTGAAATCTCATTATAACAACATTTCACGGTATTTGAAAATAGAATGTTGTATCAGGATTATTGTTATACATATTGCTTAAGGAGCCTAAAAACACTGTTTAACAGGTTTATTGTTGTTGGAGGTAGATTACTGCAATATACTCTGCCAGACCGGTGTCACTAGTACCGCCCATCGCACTTGATCCACCAACAGCTTGTCTACGCAGCGCCCTATCAAAGGACACGGGGAAAAAAGGTACGGAAAGAACGGGCCCCAGTTAACATTGAACGCATCCACAAACTCTGCCCCTGGGCATCAGCCTCACGACCCAAACCTCTCTAACTGGGCCGTTGCCTCTGCTGCGAACACATCCACGTCTGGCGTCCCAAACCACTTACAAATCTTCCAGAACGCCGAGGTGCACAACCGGAAGTCAACCCTGTCCCTAAAAACTCAAGACAGTCCATCCGCTGTCACGTTTAACTTCACGGGCACAAATGCCGCCTGCATCACACATACCCAGCTGACATCTACGCTGCTCTAGGCTCCGGACCTGGCATTTAATGTCTGGGACTTTGTTCCCTCCGCCCATCCCCTTGACGGTGAACATAAGATACTGCTACTACATTGTCCGAAAGGATTCGAAGGAACCTTCGCCTGCAGGTACCCAAACACGCTCAGTGCCTTTAGCATCGCCAACAACTCTCTTGCATTTATATGCAATGCAGCCTCATCAGGCTGCTACCTTCCCTGAGCTTGCGAATCCCCTGTGGTCGGTCCCTCAGCAAAGGTTCGAAGTATCCGTTGTCACCACTATTGCAGCCTCCACTGAGACCCAAGCCCTAGCTACAACCGGGCGACGCAGATTCCTCACCCACCAGTCCAGATCCTCACAAGATCCTTGTGAAAGGCACCTCTCGGTTACCTCCTCACAACACCAGGTCACTAGGTCGAGCTGGCACTAACTCGTCTGCAGCCTGCCGTCTTCCACGGCAGACAACAGAAAAAATTGGGGATAAAATTTCACAGACCCGTTTTTTACTCTCCCAATCACTCCTTGAGCCAACATCTCACTCAATTTCAGGACAATCTCTTTTGCATCATGAAGTAATGGCGGTCTCGCCAAAACCCCAACCAGCGGTGGCATTATTTCTCAATTCTAGACCCGTACCATATACCAGTAGTCATCCAGGCCTCCAGATGGGGGAGGGGGGGGGGGGGGGGGCCAATAATCCCCGATTGAGGGGCAAAGAAAATGAAGAAAAAATTAAATTGTTAGAATTTCCTTTACCTTAGCAGGGTCCGGGGCCCCGGAGGCTGAAGCATTTTACGCTATTTGAGGGCCTATTTCCGGCTTCCAGAGAAACGTTTGCACCACATTGTCAAGCAAATTTTGGATGTTTTCCGTAAACATTTTTTAGCATGAGTGGTCGTAAAAACCTAATTGTGACCAAAATTCTGTTTGTTTTTTATACATTTTACTTACAAATTAAAATTTTTTTTCATTGTTGTTGTAAATAATATTAACGTTAACTAACACTGAATAATTTAGGATTGAAAAGTATAGTTGCTTTCTTTTCAAATGGCGGACGATTTAGCTGACGTTCCGAATTAACTGAGAATTAATTTTAAATAACGGTGGCGATGGACTAAGAGGAAAAGGGCTACTAGCAAATTAAACTATCAACTTAGTCTTCAATTTTGATTCTTTGCTCGGTTTTTATGAAGTTAATTGATATCAGACTTCAATTGACAAAAACTTGGAAAGAAAGCTAAACAAGTTTTGTTTTACATATAGCTGACGTTTCGGCTATAACCACAGCAAGAACACACAGTTTGGTCCTCAAAGGTACATGGCCATTTGTGAGTACAGTGCCTTTTTTTAAAGTCCTGTATTGATTAGACGCTGAATTTGAGTGACGTCCTCTTGGTTGGGACTCTGAACGCTGGGCTGCTATTGCTCCATGTGACCTCTCACAAACTTTGTGTTGCGCGTTGGGATTTAAATTTGGGCCTTCTCCTTTTAGAGACACTGGTAAGGCGTTGGTATCCCAAACGTGTCTCGTAACTAAGATGCCTGTTAAATAATGGCATTGATGGCCGAAACCCCAACCAGCGGTGGCATTATTTCTCAATTCTAGACCTACGCAGCAAATCAATTTTCAGATTAACCACTTATACTGCACACGATTTTCGCCCAGTTCATTAGCATCACGAATTCCGACGACGAAACTTAGCTAGAATCCTTAACAAGTTTTGTTTTGTACATATTTAGTTGACGTTTCTGCATAAACTAAGACAGTTCTTAAATTACGGAGGTGATGAGGTAGCAACAATAGGATTACTGGCAAAGAAAACGTCAAACTCTATTTTACCTTTTTTCTCTCAAATTTTTACCAATTTACCAATTTTTACCAAGGGCGAAGGCGAAGTATCCACCAAAATTTCCGGGTCAGGAGGCGTAGGGCTGGTGGGCCAAGGTGCAGCCCTGGGCGAGGGCTTGGCCGAAGATCTAGATCTTGCCATCAGGTACGGTGATGAACTGAGGGCGAAGACAACAGACTTGGGCTTTCCAAAAGGGTGAAGGCGTAGGTGAGGGTGAAGGCGAAGCTGGAAGCGAGAGGAGCGCGAAGTGTCCGTTCGTTGCGGGTGGAGGAAAAAAAGACGGCAGGCGGGAATCGCCGAGCCGCTTTTATAAGAGGGGTCGTGCAGCTGGCCATCGAGCGACGATTTTAAGAATCATCCAGCGAGAGAGCATCCTTCAGTCAGAATGCAACAAAAACATAGGTAATCTATGTTTCCGAAGGGCAATAGAAACTGCGATTTCCCGTTAAGCAGGCACCCACGCTTTCATTAGAGTTAGTTACATTCATGGTCAACAGACAGAGTTCTAGACCCTGTTTGCATGAAAATAATGTGACTGGAAAAAAACATGACGTCATCAGTACTGTGCCTCTTTGTTGAAAACACAGTTCGAAATATTACTTCAGAATCATTACATCGAATCATCAATTCCGTTTGACAGACACAAATAAATAAAAGCATACAGATTATCGAGATTCCTACTGCAGGTCGTTTCTTTGAAAAAAGTAGGAACCAATTTTTTTTTAAGTAGGAAAAAGTAGGAATTTTTTGATAAAACGTATGAAATAGTAGGAACATTGAACACTCAAACGAAGTTTTATATGCGCTTATTTTATTTTCTTCTTGATTTGAACATAATCACTAATTAACTTTCTCTTTTTTGGATCAAGAATATTTCTTTTTTTGTTATCTTTTTTTGACAGCTTTTGGGTATCTGCCATTTTTCGGGAAGCTACTTCCACTAGTCCTTGACCAACTGACACTACCTCTATGGTTTATTCCTTTATTGCCTTCACCAGACGGTCAGTTGCTTCTTTAAGAAGGATTTGAGGTGCTTTAAAGTTCAAACTCAAGTTGACGTTCTTTCTTAGCAATCTTTAAATCATTGTCCGATATGTCAAGGGTTGTTTTTTCTTCATCCAATTTCTTTGTTGCTTGTTCCTTTTTTGCTTTCGCTTTTGCTGTTTTTTCTGCTACGTTAATGTTTTGCCTGGCCTTTTCTTTGTCCTTTGTAGACGTTTTTAGTACTGACTATGTGCATAAGTTCAGGTTTCTAGCATACCTTTTGTTACAGGAATGGCAGACGGATTACCGCCACCATACTTCTAACTGCGTCCTTCACTGTTCGGAGTCCGTTGATGGTCTTAGGTGCAAGGGAAGTTCTGTCTCGTGAAACAGTCCTTTTACTATCTGACAAACTTCTCTCCACTTCTGCATTGACGTGTGCTAAACACAGAAGGCTTTTTACCAGCTTGTCTAATGTGGGGAACTTTAAACTACCAGCAGATGACTTGATTTTCAAAACAAGGTTTCTGTAGTAGTCTATTCTATGGTAAACAGTGGATTTCTTATCTTCTTTAAGATTCTTTGAGATTCTTTAATGTACCATGAAGTAGTAATATATTCCTCCAGCTGATATAGTTTCCATTCATCAGTAACTATAGCCACTTAGTATGCTTTGATTATCTGAGGCATTAGCATTAACAGGCGCCTAATGGCTTGTGCACCACCTATCTCTTTCCCAGCGATAGGGTGAAGATATTTCAAGTCGTTCAGCAAGCTACTGTCAACCGGAAAATGACTTACCAAATACTGCACCACTGTGACGTAAAACTTTTTTATGTTATGCAACAGCAAATTAGCTTCATTTTTGAAAGCAACTTTTGTTGGGGCTCCAACTTCCATCTGGCTTAGGGGGTAACTGATTCTCTTTTGTTAAAATATCCACATGTAGCAAGTCTTTTCCAGTTTTTCCCTTCACAACTTCAGGTTTCAGGAATTTTACCATTTAATGACACCACGGTTCTTCCATTTTTTCAAGCACCAACGGACCTTTTCCTTGAAAGAACAAAAGAAATGTATTGAAAATTGGACTGACTGATTCGAGGAACCTGATCTCAATCAATGTCTCACGAGTCAAGGTTTGGCATATTCTTTTATATCGATTTGATGCCAGAGCAGACTTGTTTGCTTTTGTAGTCAAATCCTTTAGGAAGTACTGTTGCAAAGCACTTACTTCGTAGAATATTCAAGTTGAACTGGCCTTCCCTCGTGTCGGGGCAATCTCGCGCTTGGTTGGCTGCAAAACAGTAGCATGGCAGACGGACCTGCACACTATCGATGTAGCGAAGGCTCAGAGTTGCAACGTAACGAACGCTGTGTTTACCAGACCAAGATAACTGACCAAAATTCCACAACACAATCCACTACCGTAGCGAGATTTCATTATTTTCGCGTACTCAAAAGCGCCTGTATCAATACTTTTTTGTCTTTCTCAATCAAAGCTTGCTGTAGTGAAAATTATATTTTAGGCTTATTATTGTCTGAAGAAAAGTAGGAAAATTCAGAAAAAAGTAGGAAAAGCAGAACTTATTTTTTAAAAGTAGGAAAAGTAGGAATTGGAAGAAAAAGTAGGAAAAAGTAGGAACACTTGCAGGCCTGCTACTGCAAGCTTCAATAGAATTAGGAGTGGGAATCTCGATAATCTGGTGCCACATAAACATTACAATCTTAGTTATATAGATTTATTGCATTCTTACAGGTCTCGAAGTTCCCAAAGAAACTTGTATGAGCAACCAGCAACTAAGTAGTTATCGGTTCAACATGTCAACTTATTCTAGTGTTTTTAATTTTTTTTGAATTTTGAAACAAGCATACACTTACTGCAATAAACCGCTCATGACTGAAGAATTGTTTTCTTGAGCAGACCCAAGCAAACAAGCATTGATGTTCGACATCCTGAAAATAGTAAAAAAAAAAATGTAGCCATGACTTAGCTTTACGACGCAACCATTAAATGCCATAAACCTGTTATCGAGCCAAACCCATTTACCCAAGTGCCATAACTTGATCTTCCATTAGCGAAATGAGCGGCGAAATTACGACGGTCAATTTTCCAGTGTACAGCGCTGGGAATTGGTAGCAAAGACTCTTGCCGTAACCTGGAAGTACACAGATAAGTTTTAAGTTAGTTGGGACGTGTTTGATTTGAACCAATTTCAGAAGGTTGTTTGTTTCATCAATACGGTGTACACTAAAGCTACCATGTCCACCACTCAGAAAAGTCCAGTATAACAAACATCTTATGAACCATATCACGATGTGATCACATCAAAATCATAACCAAAACAATGTTGAGAACCAATATTATGCACGCCCAATGCATTATAATATTCAAACATTAAAGTTGTGTTTCAATAGTGCATTATTTGGAAAGTAGTTCAATCATGGAAGATGAAGTAGCTGAAGAAAGAATAATTAATCAGCTGATCAATTTCTCAATGTATAAAGAGAAATTAATAAACACGGATGCAAACCTATTTACGTTGCCTTTTGGACTTATATGTCAGACTTTTAAGGAAACGTCCACAGGCAGCATTTATTAACCAATCTCGAGCCCAATTGGCTTTCCGTCACGTTTAAATAAAGAGAAATTGGTTTTGATAATCGACAATTGATTGGCATCTTTTTTAATATTGACCAGCTACTGTTTTTTTTATGAATCTGGATACAATTAGCAGACATTGGTATGGCAAAGTGAGTTCGTACAACGTATGCTTAATTATTGTTAGCTTACCAGTAGCCATTACAACACATTGATCACAATGCTCTTCTAGTATTGTATGAATTATCTTCCATTGGATTCTACAATGAAGTAAAGCACAAATAATTAACTTGCAAACTTTCAAAACTTCTTAACAGACTGAGGCAGACAATTTAAAAAAGCTGTTGCGGTGCAAATTTTCAACCATTCTTCCCCTTGTTGTTGTTCTTGGGGATTGCAACACTATCGTATTCTTCGGGCTTGTTACGTTACTGACCTTTATTTACACGCATCCATTGTAGTCTCCAATGCTCGTATCATTGATCTCAGTGGGGCAAGGCCAGCTGGGTTGTGTGAGCTGGAGAGATCTCCATTTGTAGTCCAGTTTGGCTGTGAGAGACGGGTATATTAAATGGTGTATGTAGGGTTCGAAGCGGTTGCAGCTTCATGATGAAATTTTGTTGTCAACAAAATGACTGATGAGATAGACTTCAATGCATGTAGATGTGGGTCACGGTTCGTTCGAGCATTGGAGACTCCAATGCTTGTACCAACCGTGACCCACGTCTTCGTGCATTGGAGTCTATCGCCATCGAAAATTTTCTTAGCAAAACCCCCCTCATGGAATCTACAGCCGCCCTACCACCACTATTTAATGCACCCATTTATCACAGCCAAACTGGACTGCAAACGGAGAGCTCTACTGAACAAACAACCAAGCTGGCCTGGCCTCACCGAGGTCAGTGATGCTAGCCAGAAAATTCAAAAACATGAGCCAGCACTTTAACAACTGACGCATATCAATAGAGGAGAATTACATAATGAGCCCGAAGAAGTTAGTATTGCCATCACCAGCCACAACAAGGGTAAGTATCGTCGAAAATTTGCACCACAACAGCTTCGTTCAACTGGCTTTTTGAATTGAAAATTTAGCGTATCTCAGCATGTTCACATGTCAGCCTTTATTCAAAGTAGATTGCCATGTGACATTTTTGCTTTAAAAAATCCCCTAACAGCAAAAAAATGCACACTTTTAAACAACTTAATTTGTTACTACTTACGCTCGAAAACATGAATGCCCAAAGTAGTTGTTCAACAAATCCAAGTGTTTACGTGTTGGTTGAGGGATGTCTAAATGTAATAAAAACATCTTGAAAATTAATCAATCAGTCAATTACACTGCAAACCCCAAGTAAGAGTTACAAGAGGATGAAATTTATGCTAATAAAATGTGTTCCCAAATAGAAAGTTAGGAACCTGAAAAGAGCAATTCATTTCAGACTATCCATACATTAAAAAAAAATCGTGAAGGAGCTCATTATTTTCTCACTTGGTATCACTACCTAGGTTCTGGGTATTGCTAGCAATTTGGAAGTAGGGGGGTTAAGGAATTGCCCTGGGTAACAGTCGCATATTTCCCTCCTAGGTTTTCAGAAGTTTAAAATAATGTTGACAGGTGGAATCAAGCTTTCCCCCTTAATGTGGACTCATTTGGACGGAATGAACAACAAACTCCTTTACGGACAAACCCTTCGAAATGAACAATTGGTAAGATCTTCTGAGCAGCTGCAAGGCACTGCGCTTGTCTGCCGATTTATTTACTTAATGTATTTTTATTCTTGGTCTAATTGTGGTGCTGACACCAAATAGCAAATAGCAAACTAAAATTATTGGCAAAGACCCCAATACATTTCAACTGGAAAATTAAATGTGATTAACATTTAATTCATATCTTATCCTACTAGCGTCTTCTCTTAGGTCTTTAGAAACATCGTAGTGATTTTATTGTATAGAATGGTTGTTGTACTTAACTACACCTATCTCAATTAAGGCTTTTTTAAGGCCACAAATTAAGATCGGCCAGCTGGTCGTCGGTCTGCAAGGATGAAATACTGCTTTTAATTCTGTTGGCTTACAAAATCTCTGTACATATTTTGCTTTGCTTAATGAGCAGACTGGGATCATGATTAAACAAAGCAAACTTTAATAATGCTGGCTAATCAGCTGTGCCCTGGAAGAATGAGCAAGAGGGCGAGCGGGTTCATTCTTGGCATGGTAGCAAAGAAAAAGTGCGAGCGGCCGACAATGAGAAAGGATATGCGCTCTAACAATTACAAACAAACACAATAATATTGCATCAATAATGCTGACTATTAGAGCCAAGTTGAATCAGCGGGAATCCGCTAAACCAGCATATGTAACGCCTGGGAACAACTAGTTGTTTGTTTTCTGAAAGCTTCTTTCTTTTAGATCAGTTTGTGACATAACGTATATTTTATTTACATAAAAAGGGCCGTCCATATATTATGTCACGCTTTTTGGCCTATTTTGAAACACCTACCACCCCTTTGTCACAATATTCATAACACCCCAATAATTACTTCACGCTTTCAATCAGTAGCTTAAAACTTTAATTATCAGTGCCAATTCCAGTGCAGTGGCATCACGTAAAAATGCTGCACGCACACATTTCTTTGGAATTTGTTTGCAATCAAGCTACTCTCATGTACAGAGTTCTCTAGACGGACTGTTTCGCCCTTGTTAGGACTCGTTAGTAGAGAATACTCAGTAAATGAGAGTAAAGGTACAGTACCTTGCTGGGGTTCATTTAACAAGCACAAACCCAGACTGGCTTCAGCAAATTAAAAAGCTGAAACTACTTTAATCTCACAGCTATCAATAAGCATAAATGGGGGAGCATAATATTCAGTAGAATAGAGCCCCATACAAGTAGTAGTTTCTGCTTTTTAAGCTTGCTACAGCCACAAGTTTTGTGTTTGGAATTTATGAGCCCCCCCCCCCCCCCCAAAAAAAAACACTCTTTGAGCCATCTTACATTCAGGATGAATTGGTAGTCAAAAGCTACCTGAACAAAGCTTCTGAACGAATTGTAGCTCTAGAACACTGACGAAACACACAAATTTCTCTCCATAGAATGTTAACACAAAATTGCAAATAACATTCATGAATGTGAATTGTGTGGCGCTCGCCATTTGACCAGTAGTTATTAAAATTCACTCGGCATTGTCTATTATTTACTCGCCATGTAGAAATAGTTTTAACAGGTGTGTTGCTACTTAATGTAGCCAACACAATGTGAAACCATTGTTTTCAATAATCTAACTCTCCACTCAGGTAAAGAGGCTGGCAAACAATAATAAATGTCTGGTTAGATAACCATTGTAACAGTACAACAACGCAAACCACTTGTTTCTAGCTAGTACGGTTCACGAGATATGACAATTTCATCATCAGGGTTTGTTAATCAGTCGCCGTTATGGCCAGTAGGGCTAAATTAATTCGCCAACTGCTGAATGTTTCTCGCCATTTGGCGAGTGACGACCAACATTGGTGAAAGTGGATTGAAAATTATCAAATAAAATATATGATACCTGCTACGAGACTGCTATCACTTTCATCATCAAAAGGAATTCCAGACTCATTATCTTCCACTGATCGTTCAGCTTCCTCGCACGCCTAAAGCACATGGCAAAGGAAAGCATAAGCTGCAGGCTACAACTTAGCCCAATTAGATTCTAAAGGTTACACTTTAAATTACTTAGAAATAAAGTGAAATGGTATATGTTTATATGCATCAATAGCTGGTTAGCGTACCTTCATCAGATCATATGCATCAACATCATCGAAAAAGTCTACATCTTCATCAGGAAATCCATCCCCACCTTCTTCGGTAGAAATATTGTTGGACTGGTCCTCCTACAACAAAAATAGCTAAATATCAAATTTAAAGGACACATACAAATTACAATGACAGCAACATTAATTTAAAACACTAATCAACCGCTAAATACAGCAAACAATTAAGAAAGATCATAAATGCCGCGTAAATGCAAAATCTACCGTATCAACCCGCCATCATCAGACAATATTCGACATATGTCATGTTTTGCTCATTTGCATTTTGAGCAGACAATTTTACATTCTGGATACCAGATACTTTGGTAGCTTTTGCATGTATGCGGGAGAGAAAGCCAAATGGGCTCGATAACGTAAATTTTTTGCCACTACATGCCGTTATCAAGCATTACATTCATTATTGATGTTCATTTGTAAGAGCACTTTTTCTCCCTTAAAAGGACAAAACATTCTATCATGAAAGGTAGAAATTACACAGGCCTAGGTTAAACACAACATTTACGGTGCATTTTGTTGGCTAACAACAAAACGGTCAATTGAAATCAAGTAGCTCTTCCCAGAGATCTCCAGACAGGCGGTTCACCTTTGTCTGGGCTGCTTGTCAGTAAAGAATACTATGCGGATGAGATCCCAGGCACTATGCTGGTGGAAATTTTTAAAACAAGCACAAAACCGGACTGGTTTCATGAAGCAGAAACTCCTGAAGCTACTGAAAGCAGAATCTACTGATTGTTTGGGACTCTATGCTACGGCATCCATATTTAGGCCTAGGCCTATAAAAGGCAGTTTACACTTGAAATCAGGCTGTCCAGTTTTGTGCTTGTTAAATTATCCAAAGCATGGTTCCTTGACTCTCATCTATAGAGTATTCTCTCCTAACGAGCCCAAACCAGGGTGACACAGTCTGTCTAGAAATTTGTGTGGGTGAGAGCAACTTCAGTAGTGTCTGCTGAAACCAGTTCGGTTTTGTACTTGTAAACAGGCAATGGTGCTAAAAATTTTAAAATCAATTATTCTTTATTGTTTTCTTTGTACTTAAGAGAAATAAAAAGGACATACAGGGTCTTTCATCTCAACAAAAGAAGGTGAACAACTCCCCCCAACGTCATGCTTGGTATGAAAAGGATGTTAGGGGCAAACCAGTGGTGCAAATGAATGGACCTTCAGTTTAGTACACATTTCACGCTCATCAAATCACTAACTCATGAGCATTAACTGAATTGCAAATATGAGAACGAGGAAATAATGTCAAAAAAAAAAGAACAGCATGGCATTCGGTCCAACCTTAAGGAAAGGAGATACAGTTAACTAAAGTGGTTGTTGCAATCCCTGCGAACTTCACTGCACACCATACTGAAGTCAGGGTGCAGTGAAGTACATAGGGGTTGCAACAACTGCCTAAGTTTATGCTATCTCCTTAAGGTTTGGACATACTTCCAGTCTGTTTACTTTGCTGTTGTTACTTCCTTGTTCACGACATGTTTGCAGTTCAAACCAGATCAGTGTGTTTGATAGCCTGCTTACGGACACTGATGAGAAGTTATGCAAAGTTCTATAGCCTAGATGACGTATCTGCAATACTAGGGGAGCTTTTCACCTGCTTTCATTGAGATGAAGAACTCTGTATTGTAATACAGACTCGCTAACTGCCGTAAGTTGCATTAGTTTCCCTATTTGCACTTGAAAAAACTTACGCTTGGTCTTAAAATTTCAGGAGGTGGGGCATTTAAACGAGTGCCAGACCAGCGTCCAGTTCGAAATGTTAAAGAACTCGCACACTGCCGAACCAATAACCATACAAATCAGTCAATATCGGTTCGACATGACCAGTTCGGCACAGTATACTTTGATACTGTGATGAATGTTAGTCCTATGCAAACATAATCATTAAATCCTAGTTTAAAAATGTCACATAGCTTACTTAAATTGAGTCCATCTTTCATGTTCTAGGGCTAAGGTGAGTGGATAGGCCTACATGGTTATGGGGATGGCAAATCGGAGAGTGGGCCAGTAAAACCTAAAACCTCCTTGGGCCCAATTACCTGCACCCCCACCCCTCACAGACCCAAAGCTGGGATACTTCTCTCACGCTTATAGTGCTGAAAATAAAAGGTTTCAGTAACATTACACATGTATACACATGAAAACTGGTTGGACACTCGAAGAGGGTATGTAGGTTTTTAAAAGGAACTGAAATATAGGTGCAGAAATCCACCAGCCACTAGCCAGTGGGCGATTAAAATATTTGTCCAGTGGCCAATTCACCCAGTGGATTGGTGGGTGATAAACAGAGCTGTAACAAACTGTATTTTTTTTTCACTTCTTGAACATTGGTATATTTTATTAGGGTTTTTCGTCAGCTTTCCGATGGACTTAATCCCAGGGGTCGAAATATTCGGATGCACAGGGGCAAATTGCACTCCAAAATCACACTTTGCACTCCAGAAGCAACTCTTGGGAGTGCAAAATTGCACACCGAGTTGAATTTTTCATAACTTTTGAACCGTACAAGCTACAGACTTGCGGCTTGTGGCATTTTAAACAGCTTGGAGTTAATTTTCCAGTGACACCATTCCTCCATTTTTTACTACATTTGGTTAAACTATGGGTATAGGTTTTTCTGTTGAATAGTGAAGTGAAGTTAAGTCGTTTTAAGCAAAATGCAGGAAAAGAGTACATATTATTGTAATGGTGAATGTTAGAATTTTCAATGGCTATAAAATAGGAGACCATAGTGTTTGTTTACATTTGGGTTTTGCACTCCAAAGAAGTTTTTTGCACCCCAGTAACAATTTTGGAGTGCAAATTTGCACTCAGATAAAAATTTGAAAATTCAACCCCTGTAATCCCAAGCTATAGCACTTCGTAATGAAAGTCACTCCTGGTTGAAAACGAGGAAATAGGAGGAAAGCCACCAAATTTACACAGTTTTAGGGATTTTTATTTTTAGGAGGTTTACAAAGCTAAAAAACGAGGAAATCAGCTGAAACAAGTTAGGAAAAATGAGGAGATCAGCTGAAACAAGGAAAGCTTTCATGCCTAGTCTATCATTTCAGTCTTAAGTTAAGGGAAATGTCACGGATAGAGGATTTCATTATTTTCAAACAAGTTTTCTAAACTTGTGTTCCTACTAGGCCAATGAAAATGCCATAATTTATAAAAAAAAACTTTTGCTTTGAAAACGTCCTAGATCACCGGTTGTAGATTGAATGAGTTTGTTATTGGCTTCTAGTGTCTAGAAACAGAAAGTTTAAATTTTGCGACAAAAGTTTCTCAGTTGGCGACTAAACATGTTTGCTCTACCGGCCTATGGCGAGTTGAGAAAAACGTGAATCTGCACCTATAAACTGAAACCTTAGACGAACTACTCAAGAAGAACGTTATACATACAACAGCTGCTGTGCAAAGTGGGTTCTCCATAAAGTGTTAGGAGACGGGCAGCGCCACCAACAGCTCGGTTGGAGCTACAATCGCTCGGCGCATGCTCGGACATGAAATACGAACAAGGGTGCAGATGCTAACTGTGGGTTTGGGTTTGACTTTTACGCTGTTGTTCGCTAGCCCGCTGGAAAATCGAACTGGCGCTGCGATCGCAGATGCAGAAGGTCGGCACATCGGCCGGCGCAGGGGTCGGTAGCCGTACAGAAATCACCCTATTCAAAGCAGGCGAGATGAAACATTCACGTATTCTGAAGCACGAAGGTGAGCTGATTGAGCACGTAAAGCAAACGCTTTCCACGTACAGTAAATCATTTCAATCTAAAGAGCATCCTTTTTTCTACCGTATATGAACTGTAGACGTTCTAAGGAATGCGATGACCAAAGTGTGACGAAGAACTGCAATTAGCTTGCAGGATCCACAGGCGCTCGTCACAAAATAAGAGTAAGCCGGCAGGCCTTTTTTTTTTTGTCCTGCCGGCCTACTCTTATTTAGTGACGAGCCCCTGTGGCATATCTTAGATACTCACATCTCTTAGATCGAACAAACTATATGAAGCATGGATCGATGCCAACCGATTGAGCAAAGGGGACGATATGGCTAATGAGTGAGAATTAAAAGGATAGAGGAAGAGATGAAAGCTGGGTTCATACAAGCTGTTACAGATGGAGATAGTTTTTGCTCAAATAAGAGTCTATGGGAATGATACAGTGCTCCAGTATTATGGCGTGACAGTTGTAGCGGTATTGGTGGATAGTTTGAAACCGGACACCAATAAGAAAAATACTGAAGATAATAGGCCTAATACTTAGCAGACCCCCTCCCCTCCCTCCCCACCACGCTTACCTGCAAACGCAACTCGTCCATTTCTATAGCGAAATTCATTTCTGCTGAATCATTTAGCGTGTTTCGCACACGGCACACACTGTCCAAGGCACTTTGTAAGAGCTGACAACACTCTTCAGATTTTGCAGAAGCTAACGATTTTGCATGTTTCGACAAGCTGCTACATTTCTTAATCTCCTCAGACAGTTTGGACATCAACATCACCATTTTCTCGCCCGGAATCTTCCCGCTCATATCAGCCATTATCAACATCATTAACTGGTAGTACGCTTGGTTCGCAATACCATAAACGCATTCTAACACTTCTCTAAACTTCTTTCACATAAACAAATTATTAAACTCTATAATGAAAACAAATCTCTCAAATCCCGCGCTACGAAGTCGACAACGCTTTTTCGGCTAACTGGAGCCCATGCTAAAGGATATCGGCTCCAGCTACAAGTATTCACTTTCCTACCACGAACATAGACAATTTTAAACTTTAGAATTATACGTTATTAAAATAGGGGAAGTTTCCCATTTGAAAACTTCTCGGCAGACCTAAATTTTTCTTTACTTTTAATGTGTACAGTTCCAGCGAACATGAATGTGAAGTAACACGTTTTTTAACGTATACGTGGTTGAGAAAATTGGACGGTCAACATGAGTTAGCGATGCTCAAATATTTAATGATTTAATAAGAATACAAAATAAAATGCCCTTCAGAATTTAATAAGATCCATTATTTTATTTATATTGTTTGTAAATTGCATTTGGTAGTTAAATTCAGATTAGAAAGGTAAGGAACTTGACGAGGAAGGTAAGGAATTTTTTTTAAAAAGCGCTAAGTAATGACGACCAGCATAGTTGGTTCTTGGACGAGGTTGGTTGCTATAGCAACATTGAAAGCGTCTGTTTCGTTTTGATGTGACCCCATTTGTTGACTCGCTGATTCATTGTGGGTCAGTTTTAATTGATTTAGTCCTACAGTTTTAATAATTTGCCATAAAAGCAAAGCTTAGGTTGCCATGAATAAACGTACGCAACATTCAAGGGATGTCCGAGTTTTAGCGTTCAAGAGTAAAACTAATAAAGAAGGTAAGATTGAAAATGGAGTTTCGTTTTTTAACTGTGTGTTTTATTTGGGGGAAACGGGTTAGTAGTAAAAGTGCGGATATTCTATGCTTGTTAAATTTCCTGTGCCGATGTAGCGTAGTTATGGGTTAATGAGTACGTATATGTTACTAAACGATAATTATTTTTTAATGCTTGCCACAGGCGTGTTGTGAAAATGTGTAAAAAATGAAATATAGTGTGTATTTTGGTGAAACGTGAAAAAATAAAGTTGTAATTTGTATGAAAAAGAACCGCCAACCAACTTTACATGCTGTAAAGGCAGGTTTTAAATTTAGATTTAAATTAGCTCAGCAAATGCAATAATTCACAAGTGTAAAAGAAACTTTGGCTACTGCAAAGTCGTTAATGAATTTCGAAGCCCATTCTGCAAAACAATAGAAAAATTAAAGAATGCGGGTATACAAAATCTAGAGAGAAAAATTGTTCGTTCACCTATGACTAAGTACAATTGGGTTAGACTAATACGAAAAAAAACTGTGTGGTACCCCTTTACCCACATTGCTCAAGGTAGTGCTCATCGAGCTATTTCGCAAATGGCTTTGAGGAAGTAGGCAATGGTCATCATAACAGATGGCTCCAAACGTTCTGCTTCTGAGACATTGCTGCTGTCGGTTTCTGTGAAATGATTATACTTGCTTGCTTACCGTATTGCAGTAATAATGTAGATGGTGAAAATTTATCAGTTTAGCTTTCTGAACTGAGTGTGACTTTGAATTGTGAAAAAGAATGTGAAGCTGGCAACAAACCTGTAATCAAAGTATTAAGTGCCTGTAATCTTTTGCGTAAATTTGATGATAACCCAGACAGGTTAATACAAATAGTGATACCTTACAATCCGAGTGCAGGGGGCAATGTTTCCCAGACCAACGAGGGGAAGAGGCGGGGTTTGATAGAGCATGTCAGACATTTTTTTTTACTCTTTTTCCTCCTTTTTTTGCCAGTTTTTAAACGTTTTTTCTTGTTTTGTTCCCTCGAAAATTGGGCACTTGGCCTAGTCTTTGCCGACTAGAGCGCTTTCTCCCTGCCCGGCCAGTCAGTTGTTCTCGACTATGTTTTCTCCCTGCGTGGCCAGTTAGTCTTTCCCGACTAGAGGGCTTTCTCCCTGCCTGGCCAGTAAGTCTTTCCCGACTAGAGGGCTTTTTCCCTGCCTGGCCAGTTAGTCTTTCCCGATAGAGAGCTTTATTCCTGCCTGGCCAGTTAGGCTTTCCCGACTAGAGAGCTTTCTCCCTGCCTGGCCAGTTATTCTTTCCCGGCTAGAGGGCTCTCTCTCTACCTGGCCAGTTAGTCTTTCCCGACTAGAGGGCTTTCTCCCTGCCTGGGCAGTTAGTCTTTCCCGACTAGAGGGCTTTCTCCCTGCCTGGCCAGTTAGTCTTTCCCGAATAGAGGGCTTTCTCCCTGCCTGGCCAGTTAGTCCTTCCTGACTAGAGGGCTTTCTCCCTGCCTGCCCTCACACTGGCACCACATGGTTAATCATTCAACATTGTAATACTGATTAACTCTGACATGGTACTGTTTTTCTAGGTAACTAAGTTGCCTTTGGTTAGTATCAAATTGGTTAGTAAAAAAAATCATAATAACCTAATAGTTGGTTATTACAACATCAATACCATCCCTAAAATTCAAGTATAAACAGGTATCACTTAAAAAAAAACCATATATAGCCTAATTGCAAGAATAAATAAGGTGGATATAATCTAGAGCATGTGAAGAACGTAGATTAACCCAGAATTTGACCAAATTGGAAGTTTTTCTCACCCCTTTCTTTTTAACCAATTTATTGAATTATAATTTGACCGTTATCTACATTTAATTCAACATAAGAACCTTTTTATATCTAAGTATCAATCGATTTGCCAATTAAGCTACCATACATAGGAATACAGAATTTTTTTTAAGGTATCTTGTAAGGTATTTTTCGTGGTACATAAATTAAGTTTCCTGGTCATTGTAATCTGTCGTGTGCTAACACAAGGCTTGGTACTACCCGTTCCTCAAAACTATGTACAAGCTCCTGATAATGTGACATAACGAAATCATGTTTTTCTTGTTGCGGTTGCCCTTTGAGCTTCCCTGCAGCGCAGCTTTCATGGGCGCCTTTCAGTTAAGCATATGCCGCAACCAGTTCACCTGGCTTTGAAGAAGTCTCCTGATAACAATTAGAAATCAAACTAATTGTAAAATGGAATCACATTATTCTTGTAGTGGTTACCCTTTGAGCTTCCTTGCAGTGCAGCTTTCATAGGAAACCCTAAAAAACTCATCAACCGGTTCATGTAACATGGAAGGCTCCTGACAACAGTTAAAAATTAACCATTTGTGGTATGAAATTGCCCAATTCTTGCTACGGTTGCCGTTGAGCTTCCCTGTAGTACAGCTTTCATATTGTGTCTTTCAGTTGAGCCATCAAACTCATGAAGCAGTTTATGTGGCTTTGAAGGCTCCTGATGAGTTAAAAATTAAACCAATTGTGACATGGACTCATATTATTCTTGATGTGGTTCCTTTCAGCTTCCCTGCACTGCTTTTGTCACTGGGCGTCTTTCAGTAAGCTGCAAAACCTTGGCAACCAGTTCATGCGGCTCGTTTTTTGAAACTCTTCATAGGCTGCTGATAACAGAAATTAAACCAGTTGTGACTTCGAATCACGTTATTCTTGTTGTGGATACTTTTTGAGCTTCCCTGCATTGCAGCTCATAGGGTTTCTTCAGTTAGGCTAAGCTGTCAAACTCTTCAACCAGTTCAAGTTGCTTTGGCGGCTCCTGATAATAGTTAGAATTAAACTAATTGTGGCACAGTGTAATGTTATTCTTATTATGGTTTCCTTTGAATCTCCCTGCAGTGCAACTTTCATAGGGTGTCTTTCAGTTAAGCCATCAAACTCATCAACCCAGTTCATGTGGCTTTAAAGGCTCTTGATAAGTTAGAACCAATTGTGACATATGGAATCACGTTACTCTTGTTGTGATGGCCCTTTGAACTTCTCTGCGGTGCAACTTTCACAGGATGTCTTTCAGTTTAAGCCATCAAACTCATCAGCCAGTTCAAGTGGCTTTGAAGGCTTCTGATAATAGTTAGAAGTTAAACCAATTGTGACATAGAATAATGTTATTCTTGTTGTGGTTGACCTTTCAGCTTCCCCGCAGTGAAGCTTTCATTCGACGTCTTTCAGTCAAGCCTCAAATATTCATCAACCGTTTCATGACTGTGAAGGCTCCAGATAACAGTTAGAAATTAAATCAATTGTGGTATGAAAGCACGTTATTCTTGTTGCAAGTATCCTTTGAGTCTTCCTGGAATGCAGCTTTCATAGGAAGTTTTTCAGTTAAGTCATCAAACTTATCAACCAGTTCATGTCAGAGTTGGCAATGATTAAATCATCAATAAAAAAATCATTGATTTAAATCATTTTTAAATTAAATATGAAATTAAAGCAAAACTACAAGAAATATGCAAAATAAGATAAATAAGCAAAAAAGTTTCCAGCAAGCCCTAACACTAGCTCACTATTTCGCTAAGGTTATGATGCCATCTATTATGGCAACAGCCTACTAAGTTGCTATAATTACTGTTGAAGCTTTTTGAATATGCAATTGTATCCTACTACAGTGTACTACTAAAATAATCGTCAAGTTATTTTTGTGTATGCGGTGTCTTACAACTTTTAAATAATGTTTACTTAAGTTTTGGAAAAAAAATTGATTAAATCAAAAAAATCATTGATTTAAATAAAAAAAAAATCGATTATTTGGATTTTTTGCAAAAAATCATGATTTTTTCCAACCCTGGTTCATGTGGCTTTGATGGCTCTTGGTAAGTTAGAAATTAAACCAATTGTGTCATGGAAACCTCTTATTCATGTTTGAGAAATCCCTGCAGTGCAGCTTTCATTGGGCATATATCAGTTAAGCTGTGAAGGCTCCTGACAACAGTTCGAAATTAAACCGATTATGGTATGGATTTGTTTTATTCTTGCTGAGATTACCAGTGAGCTTCTGTGCAGGGCAGCTTTCATATGGCATCTCTCAGTTAACCCGTCTAACTTGGCAATCAGTTAATGCGTCTTTGAAGGCTCCTGATAACCGAATTAAAACCACTTGTGACAATTTTAAATCGTGTTATTCATAGAGCTTCCCTGCACTGGATAGGGCGTGTTTCAGTTAATCCATCAAATTTGACACTAGTTCAAGTGGCTTTGAATACACATCTTTGGATGTGTTGTTGCTGATGACACGTAAGGGATTTTCGTCGCAATCAGACACAGGGGAATAATGGTTAAAATAAGTAGATATACTTACTATAGCTGCCACAGAAAATAATACACAGAAGGATGTTTCGTGTAGCCTAGTAGAGCAAATTATTTTCTTCGTTTCATTAAAATGACATTTACTGTGTGTTGCTGAATGAAAATTTCCACAACGGTTTAATTCTAATTTTTTCATGATTAGGGCTGATTGCCAGACTGCAACATGATGCTGGTGGAAGTGAGGCACTTCAACTGGAACGCGATGACAAAGCCTACGCTTCATTTGAAGAATTCTGTAAGAGGAAGGCCAAGTTATCAGAGGTCGAAAAAACTGGAATTGACTTTGGCCAGGCCCATGGCGATCATCTTGAAAAGGTGACTACAGGCAGTAATGCTCGAGAAAATCGTCTACTGTATCAACATCGTGCCACGTGGTCGTATGAGTGGACGCAAATGGAAAGGGCGGCCGATAATGTGGCATTAGAATTGTCGGATATTCTCGTCGATTGGGAAGAAGAGCAGGGGGAATTTGCTGATTTGGCCGAATGTCAAAGAAATGTTCTGCTAGATGAAGATGAATTTGTTGAAAAGACTGTCCAGCCAGTTTTAACGCTACGGTTTGTATCAATTAAGGAAATGTACCCTTCATATCAAAGACTACCAAGTATATGAGCTTTTGTACATCCTTGGTATACCTTCTAGTGGATGAAGCTTCTATGTTTGGTGGTGTCTGCTTTCTTTTTTTTTTTTTGCTTTGTTTTTACCAGACTGTAGTTCTGCTTAAACAAATTTGAAACATTTAGTGTACTACAATCCATGGCAATTTTTGTCTGTCTTCTTTTTGATATAGGGATGACATATTATTCTGGCTGTCAGCATTTCAGTTGCAAGAAAATTATGGTCAAGGCGATGCCAGCGACGTTCTACGTCTAATTGCCTCAGTGAAAGAGCAGCAAATAGCTGTAATAGAACGATTGACACAGGAATTGCGGCAAACGGAAACTGCTTCTGACTTAGAATCAGGTTTGTGTAATTTTGTGAATCGATACATTGTAAAGGGTGTTTCGCAAAATAAAAACACACAATATGAAATGTCTTTAAGTTCTTAACCTTTCTTTTAAGGTTTAAAAAAACGCACAGTTACCAGTTTTCCAGAACGAAAGTCTTAATTCGAGTCTTATCTTGTGTTAATTTTTGAAAATGCTGAAAAAAACTAACCTTAGTTTTGTGTTTTCACTATACTACACATAATTTTTTTCGTGTATATGTGGCATTGTTACTACACTGAATATAGGTTCATTTTTGAAGATTTTTAAAGTTTTCTAAAATTATGACTCAAATTCTTACTCAGAATTGAATTTGGGTTCCAAAGATGTAGTCCTTAGTTTCACTTTTTTGTTGTAAACTTTGGACCATGCATTATGTATGGGCCACCGTGTAGTACAAAAACAAAAATTTTGTAGTAGAATCAATTTCAGTTCAACATCAAGTGGGTGTCAGATTAATGCCTATTAAAAACAGCTGCCTTTATTCCAAACTAGTCCACCTTACCTCCCCCGTCTTTTCAAGTGAAGCACTGAAAATACTTAAACTACCTACCCCTAAATATGGTGAACTGATTTTCACCTACAACAACCTGTTAATGCAGACAAATCCTTCCTTGCTCATTCTTGATGACGGTCTCCAAACCGGGACGTTCTTGAAACATCACTGCAGTCCCTTCCATTCTGCACTGCTTGTTACCGATTCCCACGTGTTGTCGTCCTCGCACCCAATCTGAACTCTTTCTCTTACAGTACCAGGAATTATTCCCTCAATTCGCATACAAGAGGGACTCCATCCTAGCCTCATAAGCCTTTAGTATGTGGGGCAGAGGTCATCACCGAGCACCCCCACATCCCATGCACATTTTATTTTTAGGTACTTTACAAGGTGCTAATGGGGAGGACACATTTTTTGACAGTGACAAAAGTGAATGGTGTATAAATTTTAATCAGTTAAAATTTTGGAAAATAGACCTTAATAATGAATACCTAGCGAGCATCTCCCCCCCCTCCCCCCGGGTCCACCACATACTATGTTAATCATGTTATTTAGGTTCTTGTATTGATACTAGCTGACCCCGGTGTAAGATACATCATTCTAGCAGTCACTCCCCTCCCCCTGAGTACTCCTGCCAGTTACCTCTCGTGCACAATGGCTTCTTGTCATTCTATGGGAGGCAGCAATGTCGAAAGTGAAATACCACTACTTTCATCGTTTCTTTACTTATTCGGTGAGGCGGGGAGCGAGCGTTTCCAGCGCTCACGCTTCTAGCGCCAAGCCCGGGGACCCGCTCCGAAGACACTGTCCGCGTTATTGTTTACCAATCATATGTACATTGGACGGCATTTTCGACTTTACCAGCTCTTCCCGTTTCATTAGACATCGTCTTTGTCACTAGCCGGTTCTGGGAGGTGCTACCTAGGGCCTAAATTTTACACAGGGCAGAAAAGAAAAGTGAAAATGGGGACCACTTTATGTGACTCAGAATCGCACTTTCTATCCAGATATCTGGGTCCTATTTTATCTTTTTTTTTACCGAATTGGACTTGCAAAATATTTGCGGTGTTCCTTATTTATGGGCCACCCTGTACTTGCTGTTTATGTGAGAAATTTTTCCCTGTTGTCTGGTGTTTTCTGTTAGCTTGCCAGCCAGATATTAAAACTGTTAATTTAGCAGGATACAGTAGTCTTTTAAGTCGGAAAAATGGACCTCTGTCGGTTGGACGAACTACAACAAATAGCCTTTCCCCTCAAATAGCCCCCTCCCCCCCCCCCCAACAAAAAAAATTCTCAAAGGTTGTCTCGCCTCTCCACTATAAATTCCTAGATCCGTTCCCATGGTATTAGAAGTGTGCCCAGCCAGTGGCCTGGGTAGAAATTCGGACCTATAGCGCCGCTCCTGTACATCCAATAGGAACCAGTCAGTACCTGTTTTTTTTAGATACGCTGTTCATGAATGACAAGTATAATTAATAACAATTCCCAACTTGAAAGCGCTGTGACCCATCAGCTTGACCTAAATAGTTGAACTAGGCTATTTGCTGCTCCACTTCTCTACGTTGAATTTGAGTTAAGAATTTCATCAATGAACTCATTTCTTTTAGGCATTCAACCTCCCATGTCAATAAATTTAACCAAATCGTTCCAAACTGCGAATGTTATTGTGAACAAAAAAAAGAAAAACCCACCACAAACAGAAAAGCAATGCACAAAACCCAAATTCAGTCGAGTATTAAGGCCTCACTTCACTCGGCCAATAGGCTCGACTTAAAATTGGAGAATTGCTATTCATTGTAAACAAATTGTTATGCAAGCAAGGCAGCGTTTTGCTATGATTCGACGTACTTTCACATCAGGTGATGCTAAATTATTGCCCTGAGCTTTCAAGGTGTTTGTGCGACCAATCCTGGAATATGCAAGTTCTGTTTGGTCTCCACATTTATTGGGAGATATTGACAACGTTGAATCTGTTCAGCGAAATTTCACCAAATACCTGTTTTGAGATAAAAAATAAATCCTATGCTGAACGTTTAGAAGTCCTTAAGCTAGAATCATTGGAATATTGCAGTCTTGTGGCTGAATTGACTTACTTTAACTTTTCAAATTCAGTGTGGTCTTGCTGATTTCCCAGCAGATTGTTTTTTTTTTTTATCTTGCGCGAAGGTGACCGAACAAATGGCCACTCAAAAAAGCTGCTTGTCGCTTGAGCAAGGCCTGATTGTAGAAAGTTTTTTTTGCTAATCGCGTAGTGAATGTTTGGAACTCTCTACCTGGTCATGTTGTTGCGGCGTCCTCACCTTCTGTTTTTAATTCAATGTGTCACACGTCGAATTAATGCGGTTGTGGCCAAAAAACGGGGCTAGCCGATTTACGTCAGCGACATCTCCTCGAAAACCAGACACATTTGTTTAATTCTGATCCGATGAAATTCAAGTATGCGGGTGGGAGACTTGCACTGCGCCAATACACAAGGTATTATGCTTTAGTTAATTAAGTTAGGGTGGTTTTAGTTCGCTAACCTCTAAAAAGGTCTCTGAGCGAAAAACCATTGACAAATAGTACACGATCAGTGGCTGACGTCAGCGCTTCCTTAGCGTAAAGGTGTGCGCTCAAGGCCGATCATACGAAAAATTGCGGCGTGTAACTGTGCATTTCGGCAAGTCAGCTCTTCAACATTGCAGTCGATTAGAGGCTATCGTGTATGTCGAGATGGCTCCTCTCTTATGGCGCAGAACAACACAAAGTGAGTCATCACTTACCTCCGGTGATATGGATGGTACACAGAATTTCTACGATTGAATCTGGACGGTACAATGAATGCGATGCTCGTATAAGACTTTTGCTGTTAATTACTGCGCCATCCTCGCTGCTTTTCGGGTGCGATATATTACAGTATTTTATTACGCATATTTGTGGTGTTGTTTCCTATTGAATGAGTGAGCAAAGCGAATGATGTCCTGTTTTCACAGTGGCAGACTGGCCAGAGGGAGGGAAGGGCGGGATATTTCTAATGGCCTCTGTTAGATTTTTTTTAAATCCGTAACAGGAAGACTCGCGTAAGTTTTATTGGTTCGACATTAGTTTTAACCACAAATTTAAAATTACAAATAATAATACAAACGTTAGTAAAACAAGTACTTTGTATTGAGTAGCCTAAAAAAAATTAGCCACATGAAATTGCAGTGTTATATTCAATGTGGACTTTGTCACAATTTTCGTGTGAATATTTTAACTTTTGTTAATACACCTAAAAAGTGTTAATAAATTTAAATAGTCAACCTCACGTACCCTCAGCGCAATATGATTTCTCCTACTCCCCCCCCCCCCACCAAATTACCTGCTGAATTTATGAAATATGGTGTTCGAAGATTTAAAAAATGTAAAAGTCTGATGAAAAAGAACAACGGGTACGGGAAACTGTAAAACAACGAAGCTTTCAGTTTTTTTTTTTTATGAGAAAACCAATGTCAGCGTCCGATAAAAAATTATCTGGTCAGTGATTGCATCGTCACACACACGATTCTGGCTCATTTTCCGTATCGTAGTAGCAATTATTTTTAATATAATGTGCAATATCGGCTAGTAGATATTCTTCAGTACACCATGCATTTAGATTTTTTAGTAGTGTCCCGTTGGTATGTCTGCCGTTCGAACTACGTCAATTACAGATATTTTTTATTCTACCATACGACATGTCGAATTACTAATGCAGTGTTAGTGCATCTTGTTAAAACGGTCCTTCTGACATTACCATACTCTAGTAAATTTTCTTTTTTAGATTCTTCTTTTTTTTTACCCTTTTTTTTAACCTGTAAGATGCCGTTAGCCACCCGGCCATTTTACCTATTTGTTAATTTAGACTGGGTGTTAGTGACACTTTGGTGTCCTTCTCTGTCCTGTGCACTTTAGATGTGAAATATATTAACTCTTATCTTTCTGCCTTTGAGGCCAAGAAATCTTGTCCAGATTAACTAGGGACTGTCTTAAATTTATCGTTTTGCATACCCTGACAAAAATGGCGGGAATACCATAATTAATAATAATATTCGATTTAAAGTATTCATGTGACCAGTCTAATTAGTCTAAATGTAGCCTAAAATTTGGAAAGGTTTTTTTTTATCCGACAAGATCAAGAATACTTGACTACTTCCTCGAGGAAGCTATATTTTGTACACCCAGTTAAGGAATTTTAGGCATAATTTGTAATACTTCCCAATTTTAAAGCACTGTTGTGACCATCTAATTAATCTAATAGTTATAATTAAAGGTAGGGTTTTTTTTTGTATTCACCAAACCTAAGAATATTTGTTTACATCAAAGTGGTTCGGTCGTACAACTACTTTTGAGAGCCCTAAAAGTCATCAAAAATTTCTATAATATCTATAATAATATGAATATCACACAAAATAAAATTGCAGAATTTTCCCAAATTGGTAACAGGGGTTGGGAGGTCTGTGCCTGGATCGCCATCCTTCATGACTTGAAATGACGAGATTCGAGGTTTAAACTAACCATTGGGTTTAAATCTCGAGATGGGCAGAGGCCTCCAAGTCGTGCCTACCTTGAGAAACCTGCTCATCACTTGTTTCTTGTCTCACTGAGAAGCGGGAAGCTAGGAAGGAAGGCGTGCGCTGTCAAGGACGTGTCGCCATCTGGAGGCAGTCCCTGACAGTGACATTGCTTTCTAGATATGGGGGTTGCAAAGGTCTGACAAAGTGTGATGATGTGAAAGGGTTTCATAAAATGGCAAAATTTATTGACGTCATTTGGTACAGTTTCTGTTACTTCACATGCAAAAATGATAATGGGCTTCATCCAGTAGGGTGTAAATACATTACTAATGTTGCACCTAAGGACTAATTACGAGAGACCATAATTCGCCTAACAAACTATCCACTAATGATGTTAATGAAAACCACAAAAATCATTAAAGATCAAATAAAATAATTTTACATTTATTTCTTCTCTGGAAATCATGGGTAGTTTAGACATTTAGGAATGGGATAAGCTATACGAACACACCTGACAAAAACAAGTGCTTAATTTACGTCTTAATTTTGCATACTGATGATATACTAAAGTATTTTTTTTTGCAGATAAAAAAAAGGTCTCATGTCAGTTGCAAGGGATTCCTCCATCATTATATTTGGATATGTGTCCCACAGAAGAATTTCGAAACGAATTGACTGAAGAATTTCTTCTTATTGATGTCAGATACCAGCAAAAGTTAACAGCTGTGCAGGAAAGATTTTTAGATGTCGTTAAGTAAGTTTGTGTTCAATTCATAAAATGCGTAGTTCAGGCAAAACAGTTTGCTGTATCTGTAGATAACACCATACAGAATATACTTATATCTCAGTCTCAAAATGTAAAGGGATTGTCTTATTCTTTGATCGCTCTTGTTAAGTAACAGAAGTGCAGCTGTAAGTGCTGTAATTTTGGCTAATGATGTGTATAGAGCTGAAAGCATGAATGTGATACACAAAGCATTCTTACCAGTAGAAATCTAACTAGCTATGGAACCCCCCTATTTGAGAAGAGTGAGTGATAAGGTCAAAAATATAATCTCCAAGAAAGGATTTACCACCTCCTTTAGGAAGAGCACTAATCTTAAGTCACTCTTGATGAAAAGCAGAAAAACTCGAAGTGAGAGTGAAAGTGCTGAACGAGAAATGCAGAAAAGTAGAGATGAGCAAACCACGGGAAAAGTGGCTAATACCAAAGAAGCTGTGCGTCGAGTCCCATGTAATGGGTGCAGTGCTGTATACATCGGTGAGACGAGAAAAGGAGTAAGAACGAGGATTGGCTAACACATAAGTGACACCAGGAATAAAATGAGAGACAACAGCATTGCACTCCATTGCATGGGCACTGGTCATAGCATTGGAGGGGAGAAAACAAACGCTCATCAGCCCTAACACGACGAGAGACTCCCACCTAAGGTGCCTAGAATCAATCGCCATCCAACACCACAGAAGACATTCTGTCCCACTGATGAACACCCAGAGGCCGTCAAATCCAGAATATTGTGCACCTTGTGCCTCATCTCCCCCCCCCCCCCCACCTTGTGGGAAAAGATCTTGACTCTCTGCTCCAGCGCAAGTGGTTGGAAATGTGTGAATGAGAAAAGCAGGAACGCAGCAGCGTTGAAAATACCGGAGGCGACACCGTTTTTCAAGAGTTGCCGTGTTCAAAAAACCAGTAGTGGATATGTAGAAAAGCCAATAACGTATGGTGCCTGATGAAGACAGAAGCACTTCTGTCGAAAATTCGCAAGGTATTGTTAATATCTGCATTTTGAAAGTGAGCAAAAATGAGTTTCGATATGAAAGTCATTCTTAGCAGTAGAAATCGAACTACCCATGGAACCCCATGAGATAATCCCAGGATCGCCCAGTTCTCCGATGCACTCCCCCCCCTACCCTTCTGTGAGGGTGATGACCGCCGAATTCTTGTTTATCGTGCTAAAGGCATGAATTCTGGTACACAAGTGATTCTTATTCTTCTCAATAGAAATAGGTATGGAACCACCAATGTGATATCCCCCATCGTCTGCACTCGTCCTCTGTGAGGGTGAAGACCTTCAAGTTATTATTGATCGTGTAAAAACCACGAATTGTGGTGCACAAGCCATTCTTAGCAGTAGAAATCGACCTAGCTATGGAATCGCCATGAGGTAACCCCAAAGGCATCCCTGCCCCGGCGCATTCTCTCCGTGAGGCTGATGACCACCAAATTCGTGTTTATCGTCCTAAAAGTGTCAATTGCGGTCTACAATTGATTCTTTTCAGTAGAAATAGAACTAGCAATGGAGCCCCAAGAGATATCCCCCAAGGTTCCCCAGCACCTGCACTCATCCCCCTCTACGAGGGTGAAGACCTCCAAGTTCATAATTGTTAGTGCTAAACGCATAAATTGTGGTAGGAAAGTCATTCTTAGCAGTAGAAATCGACCTAGCTATTGAACCACCGTGAGATAATCCCAAAGACCCTTCTGCCCCTTTGTGAGGCTGATGACCACCAAATTCTTGTTGATTGTGCTAAAAACATGAATTGTGGTGCACTAACATTCTTAGCTGTAAAATCGAAATAGCTATGGAACCCCCATGGCCCTCCAGTGCCCTTTTGGGTGCTGACGATCACCAAATTCTTGTTGATCATGCTAAAAGCTTGAATTGTCGTACACCAGTCATTCTTAGCAATAGAAATCGAACTAGCTATGGACCGTGCCCCCATGAGGGTGCCTCAATGGCCCCCCCCCCCCCCCTCCCCTGGCTCTCCCCTCCGTGTGGTTGATGACCAATAAATTCTTATTGACCCCGTGAGATACCCCGCTACGGTTCCCTTTACTCCCTCCTTGAGTCTGATAACCAACAAATTCAAGCAGCTCGAGGGAAAATCATAAAATATAGGGCACAATTAATTCTTAGCAGTAGAATTCGAACCAGTCATGGGATTCCTGTGAAATACCCCAAACACCCCTCCCGTATATCCCTCCCTATAAACAGCAAATAATTATGTATGATGTAATATCAAATATATCTTGTAATATGTCTTGTAATTATCTCATCGTGTAACCAATTTAAACCTGTTTATGGGCTGCCCGCAGAAACTCCGACACGACCCAGCCCCACCACCTCCGTAACCTCCTACCTTTGAAATGACAGTACTGAAGCGACAATTCGAACTCAACATAATTTTTATTTTAAGTAAGTCCTTGTTTCGTTGTTACTGGATCTGTTCATGTTACACGAGCATAATTACATTATGGTGGATTTGTTCATTACAGTCGATGTTCTGCAGCTGCTTCATTTTGCTGTTAGTACCTAAAGTAGTACAACCACACTTAATAAGCTCTTGACACGTGTCTGATGCGTGTGGTATAACGGCCATGTTTGTTCACAGACACTGTTATTTTTCCTCCCACCCCAACGGTTGGATCGACTAATTTAGGCTGTTTTTGAAGAAACTGTATTTGCGCTTCAAAATTTAACCGACTCATAGACCCTCTTCTCACTCACTTGAAGTAAGGGAATGAAACCTGGGTTAATAGGTTTAATTTAGTAACATTAGCATTAATATAATAGTGTATCGGTAGAATATCGATATCGAGCACTTATCGGTACAATAAACCACTCCCTTATAATCTTTATTTATCATTTAACTGATAACACTAGTCTGATACAGCATCCGTTTCGATCATTAGCTTTAATTGAAACAATCTTAAAATACTAGCAAATGACGCTTAAAGCAGCGCCTCAGCCTAGCGCACTTCAGCCAGGTGCTGAGGTATCCAGATCTTTTTTAGACATTAGTTACCTAGTTTGGCAACAAGGAGCTTACCGCTCAGCTCCAGTACCAAGCTCTAGAGCAAACAAACTCTAGGGTAAACAAGCTCTAGAACAATAGAAACAGGATGCGATTCTGGGTATAAATAAGAGTGCCCAGCAGAATAAAATTGTCTTTAACACGCACCCAAAGTGCTGGTTAATAGTTCATACCATCCCCAGGTAAGCCAGAAGGACCTGAACCTACTCCAAGTGGGTCCAACGGTAGGGTACAGTAGCGGAAGAATTGGACATGGCTGGTGGGGTAGCTCTTGAATTTAAATTTGGGTCTTCGGTCAACAAAATCTTTATGGCGTCAAAACCGAACCCTTTAGGTATTAACCTGCAATCTAGGGAACTACTAAGGGAATTTTACGAGGCTGAACGTGCTCGTTGGGGTTGTTTTGGTCCGGTATTTTTTCTTGATACTTGCAATTTTTGATTCTGTGTTAAGATGAAAATCGCATAATCTCCTGCACACTTGCGAGTTTATCACCGGGGATTGTTTTCTGCACGCAAACTTCGGGTTCGAACAAAACGTTCTCGTAATTGTAAATTGGACATAATGATAGCCCAAACAATAAGTGAGGTAGCAATGCCTACTGGGTTATGAACCCTGGTGGGGAACTACAGAAGCTTAAAGTGGCACTATCACCATCTGAAATGCGAACGAAAAAACCATGGTGCCATCTAGCGTCAGTGATATTGTTAATCCTTATAGCTTGCTCCCAGGTGCACGAGGACGAACCAAATTTTCACTCAACAATTGAGAAGGTCGCGGCTTGCTTGGTGCAAGCAAGTGCTAGATAGTACTAGATTCTGTCTACTTTCAATCGGCAATAGTGCCACTTCAAGGTGTGTGTATAGTGCATAAACGACCGATCCAATAACGGGAAGTATTTTTGGGTAGAAGTGAAAAAAAAGTTGACCTGCACCAATGAATTATACCCGCATGGGGCCTGAGAGAAGCAACAATTTTTTAATCATGTCCTTAATTGAATGTTTTTTTTCTGTATGCAGATCACCCAATGACAACTGGGATATGGAAGACCACAATTTATTTGTGCATGGTAGCAACCTGTACGTTCCCACCTTCCCACGCTACCATGAAATGACATACGATTACCTACTGAAGCTTTTACCCCACCACTCTTTGGATGACCTGGTAAAATTTAGTACTTAGCAACAGGAAAGTATTAGTAAGGAATTGTTTGATTCACTGTAAGACAAGGTTAGTAAAAAGAAGTCCAAAGAAAGACATTACACCATGGAGAAAAATGTGTACAGTTGTGTAATGTGTGGATGCATGCCTTAATGTCCCAAGCTGTGATTGGATCTTTTATTGTATTTTTCACGAATAGAAATCAATTGTTCACTTGCTTAGGATTATTATATAGGGGGAGTGAAGAGTCCCACTGCAAGGCCTGCCATCTTCCACAATTTTTGTGACTAAAGTGAAACTCGGATGGATATGTACAGTGGCTTGCAGTTATATTTTTAATAATAATTAATTACATTAGGCAAAAGATCGCTTGAGGGTCAAGTAAAGCAACTAATGTCATGCCAGAAGGAATAAATGCACTAAACCTATAACACACATAAAAAGGAAGCACGGGTTTAATATTGTTTGTAGAATTTAGATAAGTTCCAAGTCGTAAATCTATATTGGGTCAACCACGACATGGTCGGGCATGGTTTGATTTCAAGTTATCTCTTGTCAGAATTCTTATAACATTGCATGTAAGAAATGTAAATAAGAAATTATGTATGGTTCTAAATGTAACTAAAGTCGAAAAATACGCATTACCAAAAGTTACTTGAAAACATGTAGATTCATACTCTGGAACGTAGTAAACGACATTACTTGCGTACAGAGGAAAATACGCAATATTCCAGCCAGGCAAGAACGATTAAACAATTCGTGGTGAATTTTCGATAGTCAATTTGCTGTGGATGGAAAAAACCTAGCCGATTAACATCTTCAGGCACGCAATAAAAGCTCCAAACACTACCACTTATTTACAGTCCATTAGATTCGAAATTGGCGTTAACTTAGCCTCCGATATTTACAAGGTAGGTGCGCGACGCTCATGCACTGCCTCCGTTGGTGAGACACATAAGGGCATGAGTAAAACAACATATGTGTGATACCAGAACCAGAAAGATACAAACGGCATCGCAATACACCGGATGGACACCTCATACCGCATCCATTGGGAAGGAACTGAAACGTTGCTCATTTCAAATTCGTGCAGAGACTCTCACCTGAGAGGCCTCGAATCCCTGGCTATTCAGCACCACGTCCGAGACAAGACCGTGCTGATGAATATCCAGGGACCGTCTAACCCTTCAATCCAGTTCCTTTTGGATGCTGGTTTCAGAGAGCGTCTAAGAAAATAGTGGAATAACGGCCTTCAAAATAACGGAGGCAGTGCATGAGCGTCGCGCACCTACCGTGTATATACCTTATAAATATCGGACAAGTTAACGCCGATTTCAAATCTAATGGACTGCAAATAACTGGAATAAAATAACTGGAGTAAAATGAATGCCGATAGCGACCGTGCTCTCGCTTTTATAAGGGAGTACTGCCACGTACATGTGCAGTAGGGATATGCAAGCAGGTGCCTGCGCACTGGAAAAAACCTCTAGGGGAACATCACATTCAAGGAATGTAATGCTAAAATTATCAGGTTAAGTATGTTTTAGGCAAAATGAAACCATTTTTAGCCGGCCTTCCTGGGGGCCGGCAAAATGTGCTTTTTTTCCTTTTATGATGTCAGAATATTACCACAGTAATCTCCGGTTGCCGGTGTTTCGACTTGCACTCTCTTCCACCACCACTACAGCGTACGTTCAAGTCCACTACAGTCGAACTTTCCTCCTTTATCCCAGTTGGCCTTGCTCCAAGTCAGTTCTCTAAATCACTGTCAGAGCAGCTGCTCTCATTCATTGTAGGTTTAGGAAAGAATTTTTGCCAGCTGTTTTCAACCTTGCCACTCAATTCAGGGGTCAAAATCTTCCCAATCTGCTTGTATGCAGACTCCTGCACATTCATCAGTGGTATTGATTTTTCTTGGCATTGCTGAATAGCGATGGCCCTCACCCAACGCGCGGAGGTGTGCTGCCTTGCATGAGCTGGATTTCAACATAATCTTTGTTTGCTCCGAGTCTACAAGGTGTTTGGTCTTCTATAATATGACGCAATGGCATCAGTGGCGTAACGTAGTCAGCGTGGGCCCTGGTGCAAGAAATTGGAGCGGGGCCCCCCTCCTTGCCCGCACCACCCCATATGTCAAAGGACGACATATGCGTGGTAAATGGTACCAAGTCCCCTGCCTCCCCCACCCTGTCACTAAACCCCCACCCCTCTCCTCCCATCTCCTTAAAATAATGTAAAATTAAAGTAAAGTTTCCTTGTACGACGATTTTTGATCGACAATATGACAAAGACTAGTTAACCGGTCTTGGGTTTGCTTGTAAATTAAGCCCCGTCCACACTTGGAAAGAAACTGGGGTCTGAGCCAGATTTGTCTACACTGGGCCCAACCTGGACCTTCGGGTCCTGGTCAAAAGTGGGACCGCGACCAAGTGTGGACGTGGTTGGTGCCTGGGGCCGCGCTTTATGGAAACGTTTTGACGGTAAGTGCTGATAAATAATATCGAGATAAAAGGAAAGCGGAGCGGAGGAGGGGAGAAAGAAACAAAAACAGCGCTGAAAATATTGTAGCGAGAAAAAAGTTATTAAAGCCCGGGCCCTGGCCGCGATTTCAGGATCCTGTGTGGATGGGGTATGGGGTGTCGGGTTTTTTCTTTTTGTGTTTCCAGGTTTGAAAGTCCGGGCCCAGATTCCAAACGCGGCGCTCGGGGTCAAGTGTCCACTCAGCTTTAAGACTAAGTTTTCGAAAACGATCATTCTGCGGTTGATGCCTGCACGGGAACGGGAATACAAGTAAGAAAACTAGAGCAAGCCATGCACACGTCTGCATTGCTGTTTTCACATGCTGATAGGCGGAGAAATACAGGAAAGGATTGGGCAGCCCTTGGATACAAGTAATAACTGAAATGTAAACCAACAATAAAGCTGTAAAATGTATAATTTATCTCGAAAAAATAAACTGCAATTTACTTTATCTTCATTTACTTTCGTGTCTACTGCAGTCTCCGGGTGCTACGACGGGTGATTCTTTATTATTTATCTCGATTAATTTTCTCTCACTCTTCCCTTTTCACTCACTCTCTCTCGTTTTTGTTTTATTTCGTTTTTTTTTTTTTATTTGTGTGTGGGCCCCAGTATACTGGTCTTCAGCGTGCCTCGGGGGGGGCCCCCCCCCTGCAGCTGCACCCTTCGTACGCCGCACGTTACGCCACTGAATGGCATTCTTCTTGTCCCCATCAATGGTGGCCTGTGCATGTTTCTTGACTAGGATACGAATTCGAATTTGACTCGCTGACATAACCTTGCGGGCAATCCTTGCAGGGAATTCAATACACAGCCCCCATGGACTGAAAGAAGGGTCCAGGGATGAGCTAGGAGGAGTGGAAACCAAGCCAGAAGAAGGAGTTGAGGAAAAAAGAGCAAGGGGGGTTGAAAAGGTACCCTCCACCGCGGGGACTGTGTATTTAAACTTAAACAAAATACACAACCAAAGCCAAGCTTTTATGGTTGGAAGAGCAGAGAGTTCACTGCCTGGCAAAAAGTGTTTTGTCATAGGCTGCCTTCCAGCCATTAACAGATCTGGCTTCAATCACATCATGAGGAAGTCGGTTCCAGTGGTCAATCACTCGATAAGAAAAGAAGTGCTTCCCAACATTGGTGTTGACACGTGTGCGTTGCAACTTGAGGCGGTGTCCCCGAGTGCCAATGGAGGGGGCCAAGATGAAGAACCCTTTAGCCTCGGCACTGTCAATCCCACTCAGAATTTTGTAGGGGGGAAGTAGGTCACCTCTGATGTGGCGGTCATAAAGGCTCGTAAGACCGAGCTCCCTGAGCCTAGCATCGTATGGAAGTGCATGCAGTCGTGGAACAAGCTTGGTAGTGCGCCTCTGAATGCGCTCAAGGAGCTGCTGGTCTTTAATAAGTTGAGGGCTCCACACCTGGATGCAGTATTCAAGGTGAGGCCTGATATATGAAGTGTAGAGTGTTTTAAGGGAGGTGGTGCTGAAGAAGGAAAAATGCTTCTTGATGCGGCCAAGCAGCATATTAGCGCGTCGGGCAGCAATAACACATTGTTTGGTGACCTTAAGATTTGAGGTAAACGTTACGCCAAGGGATTTGGCCTAACGGACTTCAGAGAGCTGCTCAGTTCCAAGAAAATAGGTAGCATGGAGGTTGTTGGGACCAATATGAAGCACTTCACACTTGTTAGCAGGGCCCAGTTACTGATCTGATTAAGATCATCTTGGATTATGTCACAATCTTCGGCGTGAGGAGTTTTCTTGTCATCATCAACGAAGAGACTACATTGAAATTTAGCAAGGTCAGGCAGATCGTTGATAAAGAGTAGGACACCACTGAGAACAGGGGGCCAGTCTGAGGCACGTCCTTCATAGACCACTTGTTGTTTGCGGCCTGAGAGAAAACTTCTAAGCCATTGTAGCAGGTTGTCGGTGATACCATAGTTCTCGAGTTTTCTGAGAAGAAGGCTGTAGGGAACAATGTCGAAGGCTTTTTGAATATCGAGGAGAATAACGTCGCAGGGGATATGGTCATCAACAGCATTTGACAAGTAGCCAAAGAACTCAAGAAGATTGCTTTGACAAGAGTACCCTGCACGGAAACCATGCTGCCTCCGACTGATTATGCTGTTTGTTTCACAGTAGTTGTAGAGTTGACTTTTAACTAGCTTCTCAAGGAGCTTAGCCACTTGAGATGTCAGGCTGATGGGGCGATAATTTTTTGAACTTTGGCGGTTGCCGGCCTTGAAGATGGGGATAATGTTGGCATTTTTCCAGTCATCGGGAATGATCGCTTCATCAAGAGACTTCTGGAAAACAATGTAAGCGGTGTGGCCATAGTGACAGAGCAAGCTCTAAGCATGGCATAGTGAATCCCATCTGGACCAGGGGATTTAAAGGGTCGCAGTCCTGCAACAGGTGGCGCACAGTGCATTCACTGATGTTGATAGCGGAGAGCGCATTAGTTTGCACGAGCACATCACGCAATTGTGTAGGGCCCGCATTATTGAAAATGGAACTGAAGTACTGATTCAGTTCGTTGGCGACATCTTGTCGGTTGGTGACAGTAGGTCCATTGTCTTGCTTAATGTGGATACAAGGTTTATTCTTGCTCTTGCTTTGGAGATAAGAGTATAGGAGTTTATTGTTGCTCTTGCACTTTGAAACCAGCTGTTGTTCAAATGAAACTTTCGCATTGCGGATGTTGTCAGTGAGTAGATTGCGGGTCTCAGTGAATGATGTCCAGTTCTCTGGTGTAGGGTAGCGCCTACCTTTAAGGTTGACAAGTCTCATGATGTTGTAATCCATCCAAGGAGGTAATTTAGCCCTCCTAGGGCTGTTTTTCTTCACAGGAATGTGGGTAATTACACAGGTCAGTAAGGAAGTTTCGAAGGATATCCCAAGCTTGCGTACATGTGGAGTTAGCAAGTCTGGATCTCCAATCAATGCTGCTGATGGTTTCATTTGAGATCCCAGTCAGCAGCGCTAAAGTTGTGCCGAGGATGGGTATAGCGGTGGTTAGGAGTGGTGCTATTGATTTTCCAGATAATGACGCTATGGTCAGATTTGCCGAATGGTGGGAGGTGATTAACGGATTCAATGCTTATGTCATCACTAGTGAGTAGCAGGTCGAGAAGGGAGGGAGTATCTCCACCTCTAGCATGGGACGGCAGACTAATATGCTGAGTCAGGAAATGATCATTGACAACTTGTAGGAGGTGGGTGGCAGCGTCATCATTAGAATAGTACAAGTCCCAATCAATGCTGGAACAGTTGAAATCGCCGCAGATTATGGTCCTATTAAGGTCAATGCGAAGTTCCTGGCGGAACATATCAACAAAGCAGTCGAACGCTGGTAAATCATTGTCAGAAAGAGTGCCATTATAGACACAGCCGATGGTGTGCGTTTCACCGTGGAGCATAAAATTGCACCAAACCGCTTCCCAATTGTTGGTGTGACTGGAAAAGGTAGCTCGGGAGTGTGGGCTGGAGAGCATTACAAACACTAATGGCAACTCAACCCTTCCGCCGAGTGGAACGATCAGCCCGAAACGTCGTGAAATCGGATAGGAAGTCAAAATCGTCACAAGACTCGGGCTTGTAATAAGTTTCGCTGATGCAAATTATATCGGCACAAATATCAGATTGCACGGTGATAAATTCATGATGTTGCTAGACAACCCCTCAGCATTAGTGTACATAAAAGACAGTTGTGTATGGTCATTGTGGCTAGTGTGGCGCACGGTAACATCGCGGCTTTCGCACGGGACACTGGGGGAATGGGATGGTTAGTCAAGAATTGGATGGGCAATAGGTTGGTGGTTAGTTGGCGTCAGGGGAAAGGATCGTGATTGGGGGGGGATGAGATGGGGAACTAATTGTGAGGCCCTTTAGGTGGGGTCCTGGGATTAGATTTAGAAGGCGTAGGGTTGCCTTGGTTAGAGGCATCAATGAGCGGGGGAGTAGGTGTTGCAGAGTTAGGATTAAAAATATTGAGGCTGGTCTGAGCGTTGTTGGGCTGGGTTTGGGGTTTGACAGGGAGGGTGAGATTGCTTCGGTCTGCGAGTGTGGGGTTAGGGCTGACAAAGGCTGGGTGTGGATCAGCACTAGGTAATACGTGTGTTGGCGTGAACCTTTCAGTAACATTAGCAGGCCAACTTCTTTGTCGAAGTACCGAAAACACGATAGCAATAGGGCAGATATCTAGATTTAGAAAACTACTTAAGGACGATAAAGCAACTTCTAAGAAAACGAAGAATAGCCAGGGAATTTGTGGTTTAATTCTGCAGTCCGACGTATGTGAGTTTCATCAATGTTAGGTGTGACAGCACAGTGGTTGTAAATGTCAGCAGCCGTAACGTTTTCCTGAAATCTACTGACAAAAATGAAAGCCCCTCGTTTTGCAGGCTTAACAGCAGTGATGTTGGTGTTAGCATTGCTCCCGTACATCTGGGTAGTTTTGGGGGACGTTCGGTTGGCACTCCTTCGCTCAGGAGGTTGGTTTGTTTTGCTTGCACCATGATTTTTAATCGTTGGGTCACGCATGGGATGGGCTTTGCTGCGCTGCTGCTGAGAGTTTGTAGTTTCGGTTTCGAAAATCGCAGAGTCAGTTTCTGATGCGCTACGCTTGTTTACATTGGATTCCCTGCTAGGATTGCCCGCAAGGTCAATACTGTGATTCATGTTCGAGTCAAGGAGCATGCACAGACCATCATTGATGAGGACAAGAAGAAAGTTGTTGCCTTTCATTGTAAAAAAAGCAAACACCTTGTGGACTGGGAGCAAACGAAGCTCATGCTGAAATCCGACTCGAGCAAGGGAGCACATCTCCGCGCATCGGACGCCATCGTTGTTCAGTACTGCCAGGAAAAATCAATACCATTAATGAATGTGCAAGAGTCTGCATACAAGTGGATTGTGAAAATTGTGACTCCTGAAGTGAGTGGCAAACTTGAAAACGACTAGCTAACATTTCGCCCTAACCCAACAAGGCCAACTGTGATAAGAATGGAAGTTCGATTGCAGTGGACTTGAAAGTTAATTGTAGTAATGGTGGAAGAGATTACAAGTCTCCTGACTTTAGCATGATGAAACAACTCGTTCAAGAATTTGAAAAATTACGCTCAATCGCAAAACAAACAGAATACTCTACCGTATTCCGCAAATTTTCGATAGTTCTTCTTAGTAGATGGAACACACGTCAACGGTCTTGATCAGGCATTGTACTTGCTTTTCTTCTTTGGCTTACAACATGGCTAGCGCTCGGCTACTCTCTTAGTAGTTTTCGGAACTTTCTTATTTTTAATGAAGTAACTCTTAGTCGCAGTCGAAGGTTCGCTAGTTTATGAAGCTTAACTTGGACTATATTAGTTTGGCTTTTTTGCCTGTGAGTGCTGTAAGACTTTCTTATAAAAACTTATTTTTTATAACAATTTGCATAAGACCTTCACCTAACGACTATAAGCCTTTCTGTTACACTTGGATAATCTTACAAAATTCTTATATGCAAACTGGTTTTGTTATAATATATATAAGAATATATAAGCAGTTATCAGTTTCATATAAGTAATTTTAACAAGGGATGGAGAATGAACAAAAATAGCCGGTCCTGAAATAAGACTGTCCCAACCTGCCTGTTAACCGTTCCTGCATTACCTTTTTGCCAATATCTTTGCGCTGTTTAGGCAGACTGATCCATTGTTAGGGTAAGATGCCTTAGTAAATGAACAGATATACTGACGAGTCATTTGGCTCCTAACAATGCTTAAAACAAACCATCTGCTATAGCCTGCCTCTACAATAACTTAATGGCTGCGACTGCTATGGTGTTAATGAGTTTTTGATAGAACACGATAATAGAAAGGCATGCATTGTGAATGATTCAACTAGTATATAGAAATTATTGTAAGAGTTTGAAAGTGAGGAAGCTGTAGGCATTACTAACCTTCTTGTTTTTTTACCATACATTGTTAACCAATGTTTTTGTTTAATTTAGTGGGTCACTCCAAATGAGTTCTTATTTTAGTTGAAGCACAGCTACTGGGTGACACGACAGCGTCAGTATCAAAGATCAGTATCTGCTACCCTCTTGGACTGGCGTCGTTGTAAAGAAGAATTAGTTAGCAAAGCTAATGCAATAATTACTGCTGCTTGTCGTCGGCTGCAAGAAGATGCTGATAAAGTGATTTCACAAGTTACGCAAAGTACAATATGTGAAAAACTTTCAGAAAAGGTAAGCTGGTGAATGTGGTAAGAGTTAGGCAATAATCCTGACAATAGCTTACTAATTTGCAGTGTGTAGTCATGCAGAAATAATGGACAAAAATTTCTCAACTATCAGGTGGTCCAATGGCGAAAAGAGAAATTCGCTAATATTCAGCGTGAAGACGACCGTGAAAATGAAGCGTATTTGAAACTAAAGAGGCAACAATATGCTGAAGAACTTCAAAGAAGGACTGCAGTCAAAACTAAGGTAGGTATACTTGTTGTGCATCCGTTATTGCGAGCATGTATGGCTGTTTGCTGTGGCTATTTTTGTCTGGGGTCTGTTATTATGACCTTCTGTCATCATCCAAATCTGTATCTGCAAGCTCCTCGTAGTCACAGGAATATTTTCCAATAAAGCCAGGTTGTTTTTCTGTCGAGGCTTTAGGTGTGGTTTTTCATGGTTCTGGTGAAACGAAAGGTTGGCACGTCATAATAATGAGTAAGTGTCAACAAGTGTTCTACCTTTCACCATCTATCATAACTGATCAAACTAGTGTGATCAAACTGTTTGTTCCACAATTACAGCCAAACACAGTTGGCAAATTCAGACGAAATTTGGTAGGAATATTCATTGAACTTACATAGGCCGAGTGGCATTAACTCCTATCGGTACAAAGAGCATACACCATATCTTAATCAAAATTACTGACAGGATAATGTTACCGAGCAAGCAAATGTACAAATGTGTACTAGTAAGCATGAAACCTGAACTATACACTTCATTTCAGCTCATGCAGTATCACAAAGAATTGGAGAAGAAACAGGAGGAGGAAATAGCCATGCTTGCAAAAAAGATGGAAAGCATTCAAAAAAGGAAAGAGCGTGAAGTGCAGTATAACAGAACAAGGTACAGATAGAAAAATTCACTTTCTTACTATCTGCAATGTAGTTATTTCAGTAATATGTGCCAGAATCGCTTATTTACGCTTTTCAATGGCCAATAAAATGTATTAAATTATTTGACCCATAATCTAGTTCCCAACAGCTCCCGCCGGTGGCACTGCTCTGCGTTACTCTATCAACGCGAGTAAGCCACAGTGACACTACAGGCGTGCTACTCATTTTCCTCTGTGAAAACTGTTTTTCTTTGTCCTGTAATGTAGTAAGATCCACGAAACAAACCCCTAACGATCTGTATGCATACAGAAAGTGTCGAATTTATAACTTTATTTCGGAAACGTGATCTTCGCGATGCACTGACCATCAAAAACATTCTTCTCACCTGGAAGTAGTTTGATCAGCACAAAACACAACATAGCAGGTCAGTTTCTATGGATTCTCACCTATCAACTCCAATTATCGTTCCTGAAATGCCTAAAACTCCGTTGGACTTAACACTTGATCAAATGAGTGTTGACCACATTGTGTTTGTTGTTTTCCTACAACCGAGTGCTGGCGACAAAGCAGACAACGTTTCCAATGCTCTATATGTCGTGGGATCCTCGCCCTCCGGAGATTCTCCTTCATTTTTCCCCGCCGACCTCAGTTTAGTAGTCTCGGAGGTGCGAAAATTCGAACAAAAATCGTGCTCTTCCTTCAAGCCGCGGTCCTGGTGACGGTCCTTTATTGATCCCTGACCCAGGTCTTCCACTCCTCATCCTCGAAGGAGTGGTGTCTTAACGAGATACAGCACATAGCCATTCAAGTTGGAAGGTGCCTTTCTCACTCTGCCAGTCCTGGTCCTGTTTGGTCTTCCTGAAGACTGCATCGTCATCCAAATTGGCAGATTGTGATTGAGCATCGTCGTGTTTCTAGTGTGGATCTTGTTTATCTCGGACTCTGTGTCTGAATCAGGTTCCAATTGCTCCAGATCAGACTGGTTGCCAGGGAGACCGTCAGGTACGTTGTCTCCTCGTCTTCCGTTGATCTTCTGGCTCGGTTCATTGTGGTGGTCCCCTGCGTTCCGTTTTATCAGGATCCCAATAGGGTTCCTGATGGCGCGAACATCTGCAGCATGATAAGCCGGTGCAACCATGCAGACGACTGCTGTCGAGAACCCTATACGGTGCCCTAGAGATAGATTCCAGTTTTCTTGCTATCCCTTGTTCCGCATTGGGCAACACATAGTTTCGGATCTTGACTAGTTCTCCCATCCTGTACTGTTCTTTTCTGAACTTCGAACCATACGCGATTTTGAAGGTGTGAGCAGCTTCTGTGAGATGCACCGATGCCAAGTCATTTGCCCCATCTTCTTGCCTCATCTTCTTCACATACTCCTACGTAGGCATCCCATCTTTGGTGTCGGAAAGGCTCACGACTTTGATTGGAACTCTTGGGTCAATGGCGTTCGCGAGATAGGTCGGGGGTCGCAATGGTGCCCGCAGAACTGCAGAAAGGGGTGGGCTCGAAAACTCAAAGGGCAAAATGATCAATCAAAAGGGCAAAAAGGTCAATCAATGACACAAAATCACGTGACACATGCACTGGGGAAGTAGGGGTGGTTTACACTCCATCTCTTGCCGTGTTGGAAAGGAAAGCTTAATTTTTTTACAATTTACGCTCATAGCATTTTTTCCCAACGTTTTTTTTATGGGAGAAAAGGGCGACCAGCCTCTTGGGGTGGGGGCTTGAGCCCCAATAGCCCCAATGTAGGGATGCCCTGGGGGGGGGGCCGCGCCTCTCCCATCCTGATGTGTGCAGCCGAGTGCATGGCGTATGCGAGAGTTGGAAGGAGTGGGCCCCAATTCGTCTCGTGATCTTGTAGAAACGCTCTTATGCGTCCCTTCATGGTCTGGTGAGCCCTCTCCGTTGCACTTCAATGTGGATTACAGGCAGTCGTGCGATAGTGCTTTACACCACTCAGAGCTAGGAGGGTTGTGAAGACTTTGGACAATCAACGTAAAAATGTAGGGAGGGCCGACGGGAAGGCCAGGCGGTCCCTATTGTGGACGGAGCGTTGTGTGGGCGTCGTGTGCGGGAGTGAGCATAACAACATGCCCACCAAGGTGGCGAAGATGGAATTGGAGAGGCCAATTGTGATGTGTGCGGAGGAGAGCGTAATTCAGTCTCATGGAGTAGCACATCCGGTTTACGACTTCCAACTCGTTTGTCAAAGCTTCGTTGGATGCTCGTATTAAGGCATTTTCTGTTTGTAGCTTGTCTGATTCTTTGGCTGTCTGACGGAGCGTCGGTAGTTCCATTACGGTGGAGCGTAACAAGCTGTATTCAGTTGAGAAGTGTCCTGTAAATGTTAGCACGTAAACGATGTTGAAGTCCAAGTCCTCCATCTTGCGGACCGATTAATGTTATCCCTGTATTAGTGCTTCATGTAACACTGATGCCGCGGGGAACGGAACGAGTTGAAGCGGAGGCATGGTAGTTTGTGATGTCGTGGTGGAACAAGGTTGCGGAATGGGGAATTCCAGGAGAGAAGCCTCTTCAAGAGTGGACCTGGAATAGGATCCTTTTATTCCTGAACTGTGGGTGCGGAGGGCACGCTCCGGTGACGAGGAGGTGTAAAGGGGAAAATGGGCTGTTTTGATTTTCACTGAGTTGGTCATTGGTATGCTGGATTTCAGTGAGCGTATACCAGGGGTGTTGTCAATCGCTGGGATAGCACCCGTTGATGGGAGCCTTGGCGGTGTTGGGAAATGCGGAGGTGGAACGTAGGTTGGTGTTTTCTGTTGCGGTGGTTTCTTCGCCGTGGCGTGGGAGGTTGGAGAACACTGTGTTAACTAGCCGGACGGTTGAACGGCGGATGCGGTAGCTTGCTGACGACGTGCGTGTTCTGCTTGTTGTTTTGAGAGAAGTTGGTGTGCGGTAGGCGGAGGTGTGGTAAACCGGAGCCGAGGAGTGGAAGAGGAATCGAGAGGGTGACCAATCGGCCTGTGGCATCTTGAGCTAGAAAGGAAGGACCATCCGTGGATGAGGACGCTGGTTCGGCGGGTGGGATGATCGACCGCAGAGCGGGAATGCAGGAGCCGGGATGGGATGTATCGCGTCGCGTTGGTGAGTCTCGAAGAGAAAGAGACGAGAGAATTTCCGGAGGAATGGTGGAAGGAGTCGGTGGGTTCGCGAAGGGTGGAGAAGAGCCATCCTCTACTGTAGGAATGGATGGAGTTCTCATTAGTCCAGAAGCGGCGGAGGGCTGGAATGACCAACAGGAGGAGCAGAGGGAGTCCTCCGTCCGTGGAAAGACGGTGTGCGGAACGGGAACAGCGTGACGTAGGTCGGGGTACGAGGATTGGTTCTGTTGGGAATAAGCGTGTAGCACAGTTACACTGGTTGAAGGTAGAGGAAAGACCAGCAGGCTGCATAGCCGAAGTTTGTAAAAAAAGAAAAGAAAAGGAGGGCTGCGCAGTAGGATGCGCAGGTGGTGGCAGTGCGGAGGGGTATCATACCCTTCTGATGAAACAACAGTATGTAATGCAGGAGAGAAAGGAAGACGAAAGCTGACTTGTCAGTGGTTCATTGGGTTGTTGGGTAGCAGAACGTTCGGCTACAGAATGTTAAGAGAAACGTGAGGATAGGTCGAGTGGAGTTAATTGAGGGCTGACTGAGGAGGCTAATGTGGCTGCTACCTTCCGCGCCTTGAGTTGAAGTTTAAGACAGACATATCGCTTCTTAGTGCGAGAGAGTTCGTCAGAAAGGGAACGTAGGTCCCGTCCTGGAGGCGGTTGACCGCAAGGGTTGGAGACGTGTCTGCGGTATTACAAGGCACGGAGAATGACTCGGAAAGGAAGGGATTCGGAGGCAGAACGGGTGGCTTCAAAGATTCCTGTTCTGTTGTTAGTTCAAGGACCTCCACGTCTTCCGCAATAGGCGAAACGTGGCTCAGGGATGCGGATCGGGGAGTGCGGGAGGCATCATTCCGTGACGTCCCTTTAGTATGAGGCATAGGAACGCGGAGGCGGAGCTGGAGGTGGAAGGTAGGAACGCGGAAGGCGGAGGCTCTCGAAGCGAAGTGAACAGCGTGGTGTCTAGAGAAGAAAAGGTGAAGTACAGTGAAGTAGCAAGAGAGGAGGATATGGATACTTATAGGCAATGCGCAAACTGCAACCATGCAGGATGAGGTGGGGCGTGACGGTCGAGGCATCATACATGATGGAGGCTGAGCATTGGGTATGGTGTCAGTGTTGGTTGTGACAGGTGGTAAGGGCCCCTCTGCCGTGTTACCGACCAAGGCCTGGTGGGAGGAACACGGGCTGACGTGATGCTGCTGTTCCTGCTTAGGATGCAACCCCCCCCTCTTCCTCCCCTGCCTGGTATGGACGGAGGCTGAGCAGGGGAAGCGAGGGACAACATGAGGATTGGTACGGAAGAGAGGACCAGACTGTTACTGGTGAGGTATCAGTCACCCCGAGAAGAATGGTGGTGAGGGATGATGGAAGGTGGCGTCAAACCGCGGGTAGGACAAAACTACGGTCGCCCTCCTCTGACTGCCAACTGGGAAAAAGGATGGCGGAGGGTGATAAGGCTGTTGGCAAAGAGAAGGTTGTGTCATAGAAACACAACCGGAACGCCAGGCGGGTGCCTGGAAAGATGTAAGGTAAACAAGGAACCATAGGTTATGATGGATGAGAGAGCAACCCGGAAGGAGGGATGGTCTTGTAAGGGAGGACTGGCGGAACAGTCGGTAGTGGCGAGTAGCTGGCGGAGGGCAGAACGACTGCATGTGACAGAGAAACAGTGATGAGCCTAGTGCACAGTGCCGTTAGCCCTGGAGGGGGAAACCGAAGAGGGTGGAATAGGTCCTAGAGGAATAGCCTGAGAACATGGTGAGTCTTTGGAAGGAGGACCGGTTCATGGACGAAAGGGCCGGCGCATCATCCACTGTTTCAGATGGAAGCAATGGGAGGCGGAAGACTGTCCCTGGCGTAGGAGCGGAGGAGCGCACCCTCCGCAGGAAGGCGGCGGTGGCTGGAGTCGGCGTGGGACGCAGCGGTGTGTAGTAGTAGTTCCAGAGTAGGAACAGTAGATGAGAGACCTTTTGAAGGAAGGACGGAAGAGCGTGGCAAACCCGGTAAGGGCGGAGGAGAGTCATTCTGAACTAAAGGAACGGATGAAGCAGCCATAAAACCGTTGTAAAAGCAACGGAAGGCAAGGCAATCCAACAGGAAAGGGAGCGGAGGAAGGCGCCCTTCCGTGGAACGGAAGTATGCGGAAGGTGACGATGAGGTGGGGAAGCTCGGAACGACCACTCGCGGTGATCGCCCTAGGAGAAATGATGCCGACAGTTCGCTGCGCTGGAGCTTATATAAGCACATGCGCAGTACCGTACGAGCTAGGCAGGGAAGACAACTTTTAAGATTCTAGGGGAAAATAAAGCTCAAAAGGGGAAACTTATATTAAAACAGGTAATGTATATTTTCATCAGCTATGAAAAAAAAGGTTTTAGTGGTGAAGGTGAAAGCTCTTGGCTGTGGCACTGCAGGTCGGACATGGCGGCAAGTCCGTAGTGAAGTCCGCAAGTCCCTGCTCCAACCTACATCCATCCTTTGGAACTAACAAACGTTACACGGTACCCGATTCTGGTACTCCTGTTTCTTCGTTCTCCGGGCATTCCATTCGTCCTTTTCACCTCTTGACGTCCTCCTCGACATGCTGTCGTTGGTTGTTTGCCTGGATTTCTCTACTGATCTACGACATACTACTGCATCTTTATTCGGGATCGACAGGTACTGCATGTTCTCCTACTATCCTTTGCTTAATGCAGAACGACTTTCCCCTTTTTTTGAACCTTCCACCCTTTCCTTTCTCGCTTAAATATACCAAAACGTGTTGATAATTATATGTTAAATTCCCATGGAAGAATCAGATCTGTCGCTACTCACTGTCGTCTCTTTCAACTGTTGTTCCCCACCTTGCGGGACATTGCTTCTGCCACGCCTTCACAGCTTATTCTAAATTGCCCTTTTGGGGTTACCAACCGCCATTTCAGACGAGGTCTACTGTAATGCTAAAACTACACATAATTTTTATTTTGGCGGCAATTAGAAACATAAAAATGCCAGGTGCAACCGGCTGATTTTTTTTTTCTATTGCCTAACCGCAATATACATTACCTGTACCCATCCTACGTCCCCTCTTGAAGTCACCATCTGACAGATCGAGAGGAACGAAAGATAAAACAGGGCCGCACCTCGGCACTTTTATAGGAGAGGTGCACAGACGCATCTGCACATGGGTAGCCAAACTGACAGTAGGCCTATAAACTTCACTTCTCTAGGGAAAAAGCATTCGAGAACAAGACTGCTAAAATTACAGGTAATGTTTATTTTGTTAGGCAATAGAAACGAAAATCGGCCGGTTGCACACGGCATTTTAATGTTTGGTTTCCCAGCTCTTTCGCCAAGTTAATCCCAAAGATTAAGACTTCAAATGTTGAATGAAATACTTGAACAGTGCAGTAAACAGTTTTCACATTTTTCATTTAACGTTTAAACTATTACTCTAGGGGGTTAACTTTGCCTTTGCTATTAGACGTCAAACAACCAAAGAGCTTGGTGGCAATTCTTAACAAGTTTTGTTTTGGGGAGATTTTTATTACAACACAGGGTACGCAACAAGAAATAATTTTAGTAGCTGGTCCTCCGAATTAAAAGTTTAAAAGGTTTATTGCAAACATTATGTAGTTTTGTAATTCTGGATTATTAAAGCTCCCTTTAATTTTCGTATTTTAGAGTGCAGTACCGTGAAGCCAACCGCCAGGTGACAATACAGCAGAACAAAGAGAGACAACTTGCCAAAGAAATGGAAGAGGAACAAAGGAAGCAGAAGCTAGATGCACTGCGTCGCATGGTAACAATTTTTTTTTTCAATTACAGCATAAAAATGTGATTAGTTTACTTTAAATATGTGCTAAAATCGCTTATTTTATGCTTCGTATTGCTCAAAATAAATAAATTTAATCATTTGTCTAATACACTAGTCCTAGCTGTTTCCGCACAACTGCTCATGCGCGAGCGAAATACTATGCTGGGCAACATGACACGAAAACTGTTCTTTCCGCGACAGGTTCTCTTGTGGATGGCAACTTTGTTCTATCCAGGTAATAGCGGAGAGCGAATAGGATATTGAAGTTTCTCTTCTTTGTACAGATTCACGATAGGACCCAACGCTTAAATAGTCAGGGGTTTGGACTAGGTGCCTTGTTTAAGTTTTTTCCTCTAAAGTGAGCCGGGAAAAGTGACGCTAGTGCGACAAGGAACAGTCTTTTGCGTCATTTGAAGTGTAACACTGAAGCCATTTGGAATGGTTTGTAAGGCGGAAGGTAAAGACTTTGCAGGACTAGAGGCAGATTCCATTTTGGAAACTGTGTGCGAGTTTTGGGTCGTGCATTTCGAAGGCCAGGGTCAGTCAGGAAATCATATTGCTGTTTGCCACTTGGTTTTTCCCAATGCAAGAAAGAACTGAGCTTATAGCAGAACGGTACCCTTTGATTGCCGTTGGACAGCCCTTTTTCAAAGAAGTGTTCCAGGAATGAAGCTAAGCTGTTAACTGGTAGGTTGCAAGGGTCAATGTTCTTGATCGAACACCATCTGAAACACTTTTTCCATTTTGTTTCGTATATTTTAACCGTGGAAGGCCTGTGGCAACGAAGGAGTCTTCCTGAAACTGGGAAGGAAAATCCCGCTTCTCTCAGATTTGTGGTAATTGTCTTCATCTGTGAAGATGAAGAATACTAAGTTGTGGGTGTTGTATGATCCCTTTATGTTGAGTTAGGAAGTCGGTCGTTATGGGTATCGGGATGAGGTCTTCCTTCTGGAGTTCCATTAAATTGATGAACCAGGTTGCTGCTGGCCACCTTGGGTGTTCCTGATTTTTTCACTTCAGCCTGCAGGAGTGAGAAGGCATAGGCAAAGATTCCTGTCCAGGGGATTGTGAGTGCATCCGTGGCCCAAGTGGTCGGGTCTGGGAATGGAGACAAAGTTCCGGAGTTGGCAGTTGAACCTCGTAGTGAAGAGATCTATGAACGGTGTGCCCCACTTTAGGAACAGGGCTCGACAGATGTTGGGGTCCATTCTGTCGTTGGAATTTCCGTTCCTCTTGACAGTGCGTCCGCCCAGACGTGAAGTTTCCCCACATTGTGTCTGGGTTAAACTGTCATGGACAGGGATGAGCACATTTCACGCGCATCATAGAGGCATGTCGTTTCTTCCATCAGCAGGGTGGAGTGTGTCCCGCCTCCTCATTTCACGTAAGCCACTGCTGTTGTATTGTCAGTCATACTCCCAACTGTTTTTTCCCCGAAGAGTGAGGTTCCAGTTCTCGATGGCAAGGCGAACAGCTCTTTGAGTTCTAGGACATTGTGATGTGCAGACTTTTCCTCTTCGGTCCATTTGCCTTGATGCTTCTTGTCCTTCCAAGTGGCTTCCCATTCCAACTATGAGGCGTCGGAAAAAAAAAAAAGAATTTCCGGGTCGGTTCGTGAAGCGGAACTCTCTCCTGAATATTCTGATGTGTTGTCCAACACTCGGATGTTTTGCACTCGGGGATTGTGAAGGGGGATCCAGTCTGTTCAATCTGTCTTCGGGTACCACTCGAGTTTTCTGAACCAGTGGATTGGTTTCGCCTGCTACTGTCCTAGCGGAACGAGTTGTGCGTTGTTTATTCCTATTATTGAGGTCTAAAGCTCTTATCCTGTTCGTCAGAAGAAGTTAAGAGTTCTGTTCTGGTCTTCGGATCCTTTCGGGGGATGGACGGACAAAGGCGTGGTGCATGTCAAATTGTGCCCCGAGGAAGGTGAACACTTCCTGTGGTGAAAATGGGGTCTATGTTGGATTTACTCCCAGTCCGAGCTCGAAGAAAACTGGATTTACTCCCAGTCCGAGCTCGAAGAAAAGGACCAGACATTTGTGAAGATAAAGGCTTGTGGACTTGTGGAGCGTTGCTGGACTTGTGTCTGACAAGCCAATCGTTCAGGTTGCAGATGACTGGGTGAATAACCTTTGTAAATACTTAAGGAGCAGTGCATAGTCTGAACGGGAGCATGGTAGGTCACTCCGTTTGACATTAACTGAAGAGATGAAAGATGGCGGGGTGAAGTGGGAAGTGAAGTATCTTTGAGGTCGATGGAGATGATTAATTTGTTCTGTGAAGGGCTTCCTTTATTCATCCTATGGTTTCCCTCTTGAAGTGGTCTTTTTGTGTGTGACAGTTTAATTTTTGAGGGTTGAATATAAGTCTTGTCTCTTCTCCCTTTTTTGGGACGACTCTCGCCCGACTCCAGAAGCCTTTTGTGTTGTTTGGCAACTTGGATGTGGCTTGTTTTAGCAGGAGTTTTTGAACTTAGGTTTCGAGTATGGGATGAAAGATGGCGCGGTAAGTGAGACGTGAAGATAAGCATCTTCGAGGTCGATGGAGATGGTTAATTCGTCTCTCTGAAAAACTTCTCTTATTACCCTATGGTTTCCATCTTGAAGTCGTATTTTGTATGTGACAGTTTAATTTTCGGGTTGAATAAGAGTCTTGCTTGAGCTTTAGCAGTAGTTTTTGAACTTCTGTATCGAGTACGGGATCGTCTCTTATCCATGTTGGAGAGTGTGAAGTGAGGGCCGGTCGGGAAAGGAAGGGGGTGAGGGGGCTGTTTTTTATGACAGTGAGAATGAATTTATCGGATGTAATTTTTCCCCCAACCTGCCACATGGAAACTTACCCCCCATTCCATGAATGGGGAAATGTTTGACCAGTTTTGACCGAAGGTTTGAAAGTCAGTAGCGTGAGAAGTGCCTCCTGACTGTACCACGGTTTTGTCCCCTTCCTGATTTGTAAGCTCCGTTGCCCCTTCCCCTTGGTTGGGAAGAGGCTGAATCACGAAAGGGAGAATGTGAACATGCTTTGTCCCCAGTGGATGACTGCTGGATTTGACTGTTTTTGTGAACCGAGGTTTGACGATTCGGGTGTATGATACCTATGGAATTTTCTTTTCTTCCAGAGTTCTTGTACCTTTTCCTGGGACGTCCTGAGCTGGCCTTGGATGATGAGAAAGCATTGGACAGGTAGGAGTCAGAGCTGCCTCGCAACATCAGTAGGTATTCCGGTCTGATTCCAGGATTATGTTCCTTTTCCTGAAGACCGAGTTAAGGAGGAGACGAAACCCCTAATTAAACCCGTCCTTTTGGAATGATCACGCCCTTATCATAAGCTGAAAGCACTCCCCTACGGTGGGGTTCTGTTTCAGTTTTGGGGGCTCCTTCACGATATTCTTCAACGTTGCTGTAGTTGCGGAGTAGGAGAGATTGACATGAGATTTGGCACGGATGCTACAATGAAGGATTGCTTTATTTTCTTCATAAAGGTGAAGAGGGGTCTTGATAACCGAGGGTACCTTAAGAAACGAACCAAGTTCTATAAATTGCTTCTCCGGCACATATTCGGCCTCCTAGGATGTCCTATAACACTTTTTTGCTGGAGCGTTGTTGCCGAAAGACTTAAGAAGAATTTTGGGTCGTGTGGTCAAACAGGTTTCGAAACTGACGTCAATTTTTCTTTCTTTCGAGTGATACTTTCTGCGTTGAGTAATTATCTAAAGGAGACCTGGGACTGTGGCAGACGTTGCCAAAGTTTCCATTGGTGGGTTGTTCTGGTTCTCTACAGTTCGGGAAAACTTTGTTTGCTGTAAATGTCACACCGTAGCTTCAGCAAAGTCCGTCCAAGGGATGAATCCCGGGCCTTCGTCGTTTCTCGGTGTATTTACTCCTACTTAGGAAGACTGGATCCTCTGAGTTATACTCGCTTTCCTCTTCGTAGGCGAATCCCGATGTTGAACTAGATGGTGAACGATCTCTTCCTTGAATAAAGAATACTGTTGGTCTTGCTGGTTGAGGCTGACGAGGGGTCTGCAGTTGCATATCTTTATCCGTTGACGGAATCGATTCCGAAGCACCAGATCTGCGATCATCTTTAAATTCAACTTTGGCTCTTTTCTGAGTATGTGCCACAGAGATTCGAGAATGTGGCACATTCCTCAGAATGCTTGTCGCTGCTCCTGCTGCGGTTCCTTGAATGCGAACGACTGTGCGATCTGTCGTGTTTCGGTGATTTAGTGTGACTTGGCGATCCACTAGAATATCGTGTTGCTACTTAGCACGACTTGGCGGTCTGCTAATTTGAGACAGGGAGTGGTTTGGCAATCCGCACTTTGCCCTCGATCTGTTGTTCGACTTGCTAGCGCAGATCTGCTGAGACTTACTACCGCCATGCGACTTGGATTTACTTTGCTTTATTACATTGCTAGAGTTAGTTTTGGGTTGTTTGAGAGAAACTTCTTCACACTTCTATCATCCTTGGATGACAAATTTGCAACAGCCCTCTTCTCAGCCTCCTCTGTCTGTCGCGGCGGCGTAGGTTGCAGGCCGAACTCCCCGCTCACTCTACGGTGAGGGTGAGGACGCTTAACATCGTTGATTGATGGTGTATTACTGGGCGGAGTATTGCGGATGTGCGATTTGTCCACACTTCGTTATATGCATTCGAAAGTTTAGCGTTTGATGTACCTTTTTGATCAACGGGTTTGATTTTAATAGAACTTTTATTATTACTTATGCTTTTCTTGGAGTTGGAAATAAGTTGGGGAGGGTCGCAACAGCAATCACTTCTGACTTGGCCGAATGTTTTTTCTGTGTCGCAGTAGGTGGCGCTACGGTTCGTGATGCAGCGGCGATCAACTGTTTGTTTACTGCTGCAAACGATTTCAATAAATCAGCTCTGAAGCTAATTTAGTGTCAAATTTTGCATCAATTTGGCGTCAAGTGTATTATCAAACAATTTTAAGAGCTCTGCCTTCATTACGTCCATGCGGATGTCAAGAAGGAAAGGCGCAGATTTTCGAGCCTCCTGAACTATGATGCTTAAGCTACTTTGTGGTAATCCTGATGAATCTTTTGGCGAGAAACCCTCAAGCAAAAACTGAAACCAATGATTCTTCCATTGCACTTAGGTTTATTCAGTTCCCCGAAAACCGCTGGAGTATATGAATCCACAATCAACTGCTGAAGCCGGCAATCAAGTTTATATCGTTCCAATTCCTTCTCCTTCTTTTCTTTATTCGCGCCACTGATCAGAATGGTGCCAAATGTATAAAACGTGCGTCACCAATTCGGCATCATGGAGCACATAGAGGTCGCACTGAATATCTTTAACAATTCACTTACGGCTCCTGCGGCATGGGGATGTAAATCGCTGGGTGCTTTTCTGCATATACACGCACGGTAATTACCTGTGTTGATCTTTTTGTTTAATTGTTTTTCATGTCTTTCATTGTAGAGCTTCGCGAGTTCGCGACACTGTAGCAAATTTCGCACGATGACGCACCATCGATGCTCAATAGCAATACGACAAACCAGATGGCGGTGTCCTCTGTGTATGAAAACGCATAGCACGCCTGGTGGGAGTTAGATGCAACTGACTCGGTCGAAGGACAAAAAAGTTTTAATTTGACTTAAGCCCGGGTAAAGCATAAAATAGTGATTTTAGCATGTATTACTGAAGGTTAGTGTTTTGCAGATAATAAGAAACTATACAAGCATAACGGGCGCAACATGAACATGTTCGTACCCAATAGCAATATGACAGCACTGCTTGCATTAATAAGGAATGCAAAACAGCGTCCCTGACGGGAGCTACAAGATTATTGGACAAATAATTAAATTAATAATTTGGGCAATGAAAAGCATAAGCAATTTTTGCACATATTACTGAAGGGAAGTATTTTACAGGGTTCATCGTAACAGAAGAGGTAACGCTTGTTCAAAAAGGTGTTTTCGACAAGCATAAAAGCACAGTGTCGCTTGTCTTCTTCAGGTCCTACACTGTGAGATGGTCTTGAGTTTACACATCGTTGCTTGTGGAACTGATGGTGGTTGTTTTCGTCGCGTTGCGGCTGGTGACCAGTGATCTGTAAAGGCCGTCTGGGAGCGAAGCATCAGGTGGCTCCCCATTTTCTTGCAGCATTGACGATAAGGTGTGGGTGGATCAAGTTGGAGATTGTGGGGCAGGCTGGGGGCTGGATGTTCATAAGTGGATTACTGTTTGTAACTGATCCCACTCCGACTCCAACCGTGACAAGTATTTGAGAGCCTTGGAGGCCATTGCCACTATCCACTCTGAAATTGCACAATTCCTCTTATGAACATCCAGCCCCCCAGCCTGTCCCACCATCTCCAACTTGATCCACTCATGCTTATCTTCTCTGCTACAAGAAAAATGGGGAGCTGCCCGCATTTCGCTCCGAGACGACCTTAAGAGATCAGTGGTTGGCAGCTGCAATGCGACGAAAACGACCACAATGAGTTCCACAAGCTACGAAATGTAAACCCAGTCCATCTCACAGTGTAGTGCCTGAAGAAGACCAGCAATGTTGTGTTTTTATGCTTGTCAAAAATTGGCATAAATAATGTTTCCCTTCCACCTTTTTGAAAAAGCGTTACCTTTTCTGTGCTGCGATGAATCGCGGATTTCAAAGTACAAAATCACACGTAAATTTTGCAGGATTTTCATTGGACCATTGTTTAAAAATGTGCTAACAAGTTCCAACTAAAAATCAATTGGCCTATACAAGCATTGTTCAAGCATTGTTAAAGCATTGCTAACAACACTAGGATTACAGTCAGTTCTTGTCCTCTTATTGCGACAATGAACCTTAACTCCCTGTTGTACACCAATCAACCACAAACCCTTGGGCGTATTGTTGCTAACTCAATCTTTCAAAATGGCTTGTCAAGGTTTGTTGTTGCATAAGAGGCCAATAACAATTACTTCTGGGTTGCCATGTTTTTTAGGAAGACTTTAGGGATAAGATTTGTAAGCATACCAGTTGTCACAGCTGGACCAGAGTAGGAATAGAATTGACGTGACTATCAGATCAGAGCACAGTGTTTACACAAGATCACACACAGAAACTCGACTCCTTTTCAAAAACCAATACACATTTCAGCGCCTATTCCAAGACCAATACATTTTTTTTCTGACCTTCGTTAACCAATAAACTTGCTTAAATAATGCTGCTCAGCTTAAAATAGGGCCTAGTTTTACTGGAGAAGAGCCAACATCATCTTACCAAACATGTGTTCAGGAAAATGCATGTAGCACAAAATTTAAAGAAAACACCTAACAATATCTTGTGACAAACATGCAAGTTATTTAAAACAAATTGCAAGTTTGTCTTTCTGTTGCCCAAAGCCAGGGCATTATTTTAAATTGTAACCAAAAAAAAAAGGAATTTTAAGGGTGTAGTTAACAATTTCAAAGAATTCAAGGCCTTAAATTCAAGTTCCTTGCAGTGCATCCTGGAAGGAACAATACATAAAAACACTTGAGAAGCATGAGAAAGGTACTAGTGATAAAGGATAATGATAGGTAGTATAAATAAATCACTTCTGTGAAACATCCACATGGACCAAAAAAACTGTGAATCCAGCCATCATCTAGTGGCCGCGCACAAGCAGAAGCAACATCTAAAAGCTCTGAGCATGTTGTCACTACTTTGACATTCACCAAAAATTTCACAAGCAAATCATCCAAACGACAACACCTCACAAACCAAGTCTGAGTTTGATGTGCGTTTCAAGAGGGTTTCAAGAACTGAAGTGAAACCAGCAATCCACAGGAGATTAGGCTTGGCCTTTTGTCTCTTATTTAAGTGGATGCGAGGTCAAATCATGTTACCGACCTATGTATTTAAGCGCTGAAAATTTACACGTTTGTGATTGTAGTTTTAACTTTATTTCTTTCTTTAGGTTGCAGTTGAGGCAGTTCGGGATCCTCTTAGAACAATGCAAGCAACCAGTGTAAGTTTTATTTTCCATTAAATTTATTAGCTAACATTGTTGACGGGGAAGAATGGGTTGCATTTTTAATCCCAGACTCTGGTGTCGACCAATTTGTTTTACGAACATTAACAAGTACTTGCTTTGACATCAAGTGTAACCAATCATATTTTCTGTGTGTTTTGATGTTTTCGCTTCCTTTACTTGTATACTATGAACTGAATCCCATGCCTGCTGGGCCACACTACTATCTGAAAATCTGGTTTTTAGTTCCAGCATTTTGCACGCTATAGAAAAACATTGGGTTAGTCATTGTAATCTTGAAGTAGTCTAGCATAATGCACAGTTTTGTCATTTCGCTAAGTCTCCCTTCACAGTCCAACAGGTAAGTCAGATGAGACTGTGATAAGACCACTCGTTATCTTGGCACCGTGGCTAGTTTGCAAAGGATCAGCTTCATTAAGAGTTTGTTTTAAGAGTTCGTTTACGTACACGAATTTTCATAAAATGGACAGGAGGAGTGGGAGGAGTAGAGGCTCACAATGTCAAAACGTTACAATGCTGCAACATGTGACAGTGGTGCAACAAAGAAGCTAGGTGCACAAGATCTGATTAGAACAAGATGCAACAATGCTTGGGCACAGGGAAAGTAACATTATTATTGCATCTTGTTTGGGTTAGCATTGTCGGCCAGAGAAATTTAACTCGTTGAGAACCAAAATGAAATGGTTTTGGTTTTCGCATAATACTTCGTTTTAAACCATAGGGTGCAAAGTCTCTAAAATTAGGCAGCCGACATGACTGAATGTCTTATTTCCACGATACTGCATGGCGCGTGCAACAATGCAGAATCAATTGCCCACGCTAAATCTAGACAAACACTATTGTGTTGCCATCAAATGATAAACATGGGACAAAGCTTAGGCAGAACAAAATACACATTTCTACTGTTCCCTTTTTCACAAACAAAATCGGGTGGACAGTGGACACATGATCGACCACACCATAGCAATTTCAATAAAACGGAAGCAAAACAGCCAACAAATTCACTGAACAAAAAATGGCTTCGCCATTTAGAAACGAGAACCCAGTGGCCCCTGCCCCCCAAAGAGAAAAGATACAATTTTTTGTTGCAGCGGGAAGAAGAGAAGTTGGTTTAAGTAATGGTATGCAGTTTCTGTTACAGGCATCCTATTTTTACTTAACAGGATGACAAAAAAAAGACTATGGTAATCACTGCACATTACAATGTTAGGAAATTTTATCGTTCTTATAAACAAACGTAACTGTAACTAATGACTAGGGCCTTTGTTGGGTAGTTATTACTTCTGTTTCAAATTTTTACGACATATCATAAAACAATGGCAGAATTATTGGCGACGATGCATACGGCCTTAGATTTTTGGCCGGTGGCACTTATTTCTGCTGCAGGCAAAGTAGACTTCTCCCCGGTCGAGCAAGAACAAGTGCGCGTTTATGGGACCATTTTGAGCCCGTCCAGCAACTTGATAAACAAAAGAAGCTTTTTCAGTCATATTGTCATTGGAATTCGTTAGCTTAATACACTTTTATGTTCGGAGTGGTCCTTTTTACATTTCGTAATAAGTATTCACTCGTTTGTTAGTCCAGAGTTACGTCGATTCATGGGACCGAGAATGGCAGTCATGTTAGTTTCCGAAGAGACGCCTCGGATCTGGCACGTCCGTGTAAAAAAAATTATTGGCCGAAAACGTGATCTGGCTGATGCCGGAGATCCGAAAAGACGCTTCGGATCTGGAATGTCTGTGTAAAGACGGTGCATGTGCATGGTAAATTGAGTTGGTATACAGGCCTTCGGTGATGAGGGCAAATACTGTCCCGACTTTGCTTGCTAGTCTATAGAAGCTTAGATTAGAGTTCACTCGAACACAACAAACTATAATTTGAACTGCAATTCCGGGGAACAAGGATGCTGACATGCCAGCCTCCATGCTCACGCATACATGTAATCAAACAAAACGGATATTATACACACAAATGCAACATATACACGCAAATGAAATAAAACGAAAACCTAATCCTAAGCCCTAAAATTAACAAAACACCTACAAAATCAAAAGATTAAAAGTACATAAACAAAAGTAACACGTAATTCACTTGAACTAGAACTAAAACAGAAATCGTCAAACACCGGCAAAAACCCTGCCTTAACTAGAAGTCTGCTTCTCTCACAACTTACAAATGCATAAAATACACACATATAGCCACTCAAGACTTAAAATATAAAAAAAGCCTGTATAATACACAAATTAAACGCGCCCACACACACATTTAAAACACAAACTGTGTTTAGTTTCCTACATAGCTATTAAGTAATAACAGTCCTTGTTCCCTGGAATTGGAGTTAAATTGACGTTTTTATTGCTTTCGAGTGAACTCTTAATCCGTTTTAATTTGTGTACCTACACAGCTGCGAGTATGGGGATACAATTTCTAATGCTTTTTTCCTAAAGAAAATGAAGCCAAGTTGAACGTTGAGGTTACCAATGCAGTGAAGAGCAAGGAAGGATTACTGCAGTCAGTGAGTAGCATAATTCAAGGATGCAAAAGCTGCACTGATAGAACAGATACCAGTCAAACGATTAGACAACGATGTGCGACATTGAGGTGAATATAGAGCACGGGTTTTTGCACTCGGCTTGTTACGATTTCAAAGAGGCAGCCGTTTCATTGTGCCACAGGCTGGACAACTGATGAGCCAACAACCTGACTTAAAAATGGGTGAGACAAGCGGCAACATCTCCAGCATACCATACTGCATCGCACAGGGAGTCAACTCTATTCCTGATGCTGCCTTCTACTCATTGGAAGAGGGGTGCCACCAAGTATGACTTCATTGGCGTGAAGTTGCAATTCTTCGTTAACTTAGCAGCTGGGCACAAGTTCCTTAACACTTATGATACCGGCGACATGTTAGCTGTTAAAGGTCGTGTGAACAACAACCAGCCAGGTACTTTGTAAGCCGAGATACAATTTCCTTGCGATATGGAACCTTGGACAATCAGCTACAAAATTCTACTTAATGTACTGAAGACGGTGAAAAGCCACAAGACTGCAGTTTCATAACTTGTTAACGGAAACTATCATAATTTCTTACTTTCAGGCTTACGAGGCAAAGCGAAAGCATGTATTTGAGATGAATGAAGAGATCCCATTGATGCAACCATTGTACGAAGTATATGGCTTTAATGACAAACAGGTACTACAATGATAAGACAACATTTGGCAGTTTTGTATTTTTTTTTTTTGTACCTGGGAAGAACTAAAGATAAACTTTCCTTTAAGCTTTCTGCAGACTTGAGAGTACACTTGGAGACAAAACTCAGAGAAGCTGGATTGTTGCACTTACCCTATGCCCAAGATGCTCTGCGGCAACTGCCACCTCCAACCATGCCCCGGCCAGATATGAACAGTACCATCAAGTGAGTCAAGCTTCGGTAACAAAAATAAATAAAGGGCTAGTTTAATAGTGGTATGGCAAGTGTTACTTGAATTTGATCAGCACCTGGAAAATAAGCCACTGAATGGTGGACCACTTTTATCTTAAAATATATCAGGTGAGGTTTTAAACTTGACTTAAAATAATTTTAGTTGGCTCAAGCTGCACATAAGCCTGCCAGCAGTCATATTATTATACCTTGTGTCAAGCGAAAAGAACACCAATCTGAATGTCAAGCCTGGGTTTTTGAGACTAAAATTGTTAAAATCTGGGGTTTCTGTAAAATTAATGAAGAGGCTCAATTTTTAAAATCTTCGCAGATTGTCTGCTTTCCTCTACAGGAGGGCTACCCTGGTTGGAAATATTAGAAGAGCTGTAAGAGTGATATAATGGCACCAGGGTGTATTCCCCCACACCTCCCCTTTTAGACTAGAAGAAAAAACCCAAACAATTTTTTCACAAAATGGTGACCAAAAAACAGATACAACAGCGCACATATGTATTACAATTTCTGACAGCTGCAATGTTAGTTCTAATTAAGATCCACTAACATAATTGGGCTTAATGAAAGGCGACGATGTATATTGTATGTATATAAAATGATTATTTTAACTATCTACATGAGCGCTTTAATTTGGGGGTTGTTTTACTATAAGTTCCATCTTCAAACCGGTGTAGTAGTCGTTCTAAATTAGATAAATGGATGTAATTAGGCTTAAATGAAAGATGAAGATGTATATTTTCCAACAAGGGTAATTAAAACTATTCCTTTTAATTAGGAGCTAAGATACAACAATATTTCTACATTATAGTGATGAGGTTTTTTGCGTCAGTTTATGACGAGTTCCATCTTAAACTACTAGAACAGCCATTCTAACTCGGATAAATCATTTTAATTATTTTTATTGGGAAATCACATCCATTTATCTGAATTAGAACCGCTACTACAGCAGCTTAAAGATAGTACTTGCCACAAAATGACGCAAAAAATCCACGCGCTACAACGTAAATAAACTGTCATAGCTCAGCTCCTGATTAAAATAAATCGTTTTAATTAACCTTGTTCGAAAATTACGAGGGCAATTAAAACTATTTATTTTAATTACGAGCTGAGCTATGGCAGGTTATCTATGTTGTAGGGCTTTGATTTTTGCGTGTTACGGCAAGTTCTATATTTAAACTGCTGCAGTTTAAAGATAAAATTTGCTGTAAAATGACGCAAAATTCAAAAAGCCACAACGTAGATAAACTGCCATAGCTAAGGTCCTAATTAAAATAAATCATTGTAATTACCCTAGTTTGAACTTTACCTTTCAGTTAAGCCTAATGGTTTAAAGTCGGGAATTAATGCGCTGTAGTATAACGGCCTAATAGAACTTGGAACAATTTCGGCAGAAGGGTTAATTTTACGAAAAATATGAATAGAACCCTTTCTGAAGGACATTTTATTCTAAACATAATTGGTAACCGGTTCATTTTTGATCGGATGAAGGTTTAGGCACTAGAAGCAATTAACTGTTTTTTGGTCGCCATCTTGAATTCCGGGCTTATGAGAAATTAGACCGGTCAGATTGGATTCAGCATGCTAAAATTGCCCGGTGCCAAATTACCGTTCGTCCTGTCTATTTCCTTAAGATGAGATTCCTTGGTATTGTCAGTGAGCATGCTATTGAGAGACTAACCATTTCTGTTTTTCTCACTTTAGGTTTGGTGATTCGTAACGACAAGAAACCGAATTGTTTGTAACTTGACATTTTGGAACCAATTTACACAAGAATTTCGAATAAAAATACTAATTTTATTCCATAGTGCAAAGATCATCTTTGATTATACAAAACAAGCCCTAGAAAGCCAACACGTTGCCCTCACTTTGGCCTACAGCAGTCAATAATTTTTATATTGCATTTTCCGAAGCGTGAAGCCAATTTATTCTAAGGAACAAGAAGAACAAATGTAACGCATGTAACGCACACATCTGTCTACAAATCGACTACTTAATTGGAAATTCAGAACAAGTCTCCTTAACAGAATTTTCCAGTGGTAATTTAAGACCACTAAGACTAAACACATACTGCCTTTGTATTTTGTGGCCAACAAGTGTCATCAAATTTTTAAGCAAAACAGGAAAGTGAACACAAAATCCACCAGGTTGAAAAAAAATATTTACTAAAACCAGGAGCAAACACGTCTTGTAGGACGTGGGAGTGTCCATGTTTAACTATCGCTTCACATTCCACCCTTTATCACA
>JAHWFP010153984.1:1465-13305 GCA_023313725.1 Lithobius niger | reverse complement strand
GGGGGGAAGGGGGGGGGCTCCATCATCAAAAAACTAGAAAAGGGGCTTTTTGCCATTTTGAAACACCCTCCCCCTTCCATCCCTTTACCGTAAATGTCACACAATTTAGAACACCCACTTAATAATTACGTCATAATTCTGTAATCACCTCCTCCCGAAATATAATTTTTCAAAGTACTTTACATTTCGCCAAGCTATTTCGCCAAGCTAATCCCACCGGCTAAGACTCCAAACGTTAAATGAAATAAATGAAAGTTGCGCAGTAAGCAATTTTCATATATTTCATTTAACCTTCGAACTACTTACTACTCGCTTGGCGAAATAGCTTGGCGTTTGATATTACGACTTCAAACGGCTGAAAAGCTTGGCGGGAATCCTTAACAAGTTTTGTTTGGGGTATAGATAAAACATCTACGGCAAACTTCTGCCTAATTACTTTTTCATAGCTTCATTGTTCAACCATGTCTTACCCAAACCGATTCGTTCTCATTTCCGCCCAATGTGGTCCTGTATTTCTGCATCTGTACGGTTTTGATACCACAGTGTTGCTTTAGTGGTCAGTCACGTTAAGCCTAAATAAAATGCAACACGAGTACTGGTAAAGTGGATATTGTGAATACATTCCCCTAACCACCCGGGTAAATTTTGACGTCAAACCAACCGTCATACGTCACGCGACATCTCTCCAGTAAACCCCTCCCACCACCTCACCCAGTAAACCTTGATGTCACACCAGTAAACCCACTATCATAGGTCGTGTGACGTCACTCCAGTCAACCCACCACCCCCACCCGGTAAACCTTGACATCACACCAGTAAACCCCCACCCATTTATTTATTTTTTCTAAATAAAGTTTTACACTCTCAAAATGAGGTGTTTGCCCTTAGTGGAAAAAGTACTTCCTGTCGCAGTGGTGGAGTGGGTGCTATATCACATCGGCATCAGGGGCCGATGAATGACCTTGAATGGTATTTCAGGTTTACCATTTTTTTTATGCTCGTATGGCACAGTAGGTCTTGGCACAGTGGGTTAACCGACGTGTCACAGTAGGGTACAACACGTCTTCGAATATCTCTCAAGGATATTTCTTCTCCACATCTGAGTATTCGCTTTCACACCCTCAAAACGAAGCGTTCATCCTTACTGGAAAAGGCACGTCTTTTGGAGTGGGTGTTGTATCTGGACGTTGGTCACAGGAAAATGTAATGTATTAAGTTACACCCTCAACATGAATTATTCATCCTTAGTGAAAAAAGAGCACTTCCTTTTGCTTTGTAGGAGCAGGTGTACAACTTTATTTTTCAAGAAGATGATTTCTAAGCATCCGAGTATTAGATTTTGTCCGAAAATAAAGTTGTGCATCCTGAACACGAGGTGTTTTTTCTTAGTGAAAATAGCACTTCCTGTCTGAATGAGTTTTATTTGTCACACCGGTAAAATGGTAAAGAAAATTAAAGGTGTACAAGTTTATTTTCAAGAAGATTGCTTTCGAATATCTGAATGTTCGGTTTTGATCGAAAATAAAGTTGTACACCCTCAAAATTAGATGTTTATTATCGTCAGTTACAAAGGCATGTCTTATGTGCTGGAGGAGTGGGTGCTCTTTACATGGATTTCACTGATGGTGGGGGGGGGGGTATGCTTTTGATACCCACAAACCGGACGTTACACCACGTGACCGAAAGTAACTTCATTTCCTACGGAGAAGGGGTGGAAGTGACGTCATGTCTCAACCCAACTACCAGGGATTGTGGGAGGCATCAGCCACAACTGTCCGAAGAGGTAGTTGATGTTTCAACATACCATACACGAGGTAATTGCTTATCGACAATAATAACTCTGGATCCACCAGCCGAGTCGAAAAGTGATGGGCACTTTCACTCAACTCTTTTGGAACATTTTGTTGAGTTTGCTCACGGTTTGCTCGTGGTGGGTGCCATACTGTTTCCAAAAGTTGTGAGTTTTGATGGATTAGTAGACTGGTGGTTTCAGATTGGTGATCGTCAGTTGGTGTATAGCTATTGTGCTTCTGCAGTTGACAAAGTTATATTCAAGAATGGTACGAGTAGTGTAAAATTGCTGAAATTGACTGGTTTTGCAAGGTTACGAGGGACTTTAGGCACCCACTCCCCATTCCTTAGATCCCCTTAGATGAGTGCCCCCTGCCCCTCAGAAACAAAAGTATTGGGTGTGCCACCGATTATAATTACCATTTTTAGAGTTTGACCTCCTGAATTTTTGATCAATGGGCTCCTGACATCCTAACTACGCCACTGGTCAGAACGCGAAACTTAACTGACTTTTAACTTTTTCTTTAAAGGTGAGGGACGGCAAGCTGCATGGTTTAGGGGAGGGGAACGCGATACCAGCCGACTGTGCAACACTGGTGGCTCTCTGTTGGTACCAACTGTGCAAACTATACCTTCCGGCTACTAGACTAGTATGGCCAGCAAATATTAGGGACCAGTGACGTCATAAACGTTTGCCGCCCCATCTGCGACGTTGCTGTGAGGGTGAATCTCGTGTGTGTGGGGAAGAGGTGGAGGGTGGGGGGTGGGTTGAAGAGAGTCAGAGCTGCGGTGCCTTTCTCCCCTTCAGTTTTGGGTATCAAGCCATACGCTTTGATGGTACGCGGTGGGTGGAGCTAAAACGGAGGAACTGCAAGTGGACAAATATGTAATAATAGCGGTACAAAAGAGTCTCTCCAATGGCCTTGAGGTGTTGGTGGGTACATCTAAAAATGGGGAACATTAGCCAGCTGAGGGTGCTTTCTTCCGTGTTGGCGTGATTGTGTGGCTCGGTTTTGCTGCATTAATTCAAACGGGTATGTAAATATTGAAATACGCATCCACATTCCCTGTTTATCCGCCGGGAGATACGGTTTTGGTTGCATTCACTCAAGCCTATCTAAATGTACAGAAACATCAACTTGCCAGGGCCAGATGGTTGAAGAGTTGGTTTTTATTGCCGATCGAAATATAAATTACCTGTCTTTTAGCATTTCCCTCCCTTTGTCTTGTTCTAACCCTAGCGAAACTTGTTGGCTTCCCTGCCATGCTCGTAGCTTCCCCTTCTGCGCATGCGCAGATGCAGGCCTCCTACAAAAGCGTCCGATCCGGACCTTGCTTTTATATTTCTTCCTCCGAGTTGGATCCATTGTTACTCAGAGGGTAGGCGGGCGGGTAAAGTAATGCATATTTTCGGTAGGCAATAAAACCCAACTTCAACCAGGTGATCGTGTAAGTTAATGTTTTGCCAACAAAAATATACATTTCCTGTCTATTAGCATTTAAGCAGACCTCGTCACACATGGCGTTGGGACCATGGTAACGAGACCCGCGCTACGAGCTGGCTGCCCCAGAATCAACGGACCTTGTGAACCGTAGGCCATCCATTACCAACTGAAGCGAAGTTCTTAAGGCGTGTCTTGTTGCGTGGGCCCTGTTCGTACGGACGGATGACAGCGGCGCAGGGCTACGAAAATTGCCCAGAGATGGTCAGGAATCCAGATGGAAAGAATGACGAAGGGAAAGGACAAACACCAGAGGGTGCAAAGGAGTACTCAACACATCGCAGTATGGTATTGGTCCCAAGTTGGCGGAAGCTAATGATCGTGCCTGAGAAGAGTCGAGGGGTCAATGAAACTTTCCTGGCGCAACGGGAGCAGCGTTCAGGACCTCCAGTCAGTGAGTCGAAGCAGCCCGATTGGTGTTGGTCACAGCCCAACATGGTGCATGCCTTGTCTTGTCGTGCCAAAAGCTAATGGATGTCCTACACATTCTGGCCGGAGGTGAATAAGTCTAAATTAAGAGAGCGCATATTACCTGTAGCATGCAGGAAGTCGATGTGATGTCTTGCTATGGTTTGTCAGAGGACACCCGGCTGAGCGCATTGGAGTTGGTCGTCCGTCGACATCTGGAGATGGTACTAGCGATGCGAGCCACAGAGGGATCGGTGGAGAGGCACCTAGGCGCCGGACATCCATGGTGACATAGCAGAGCCATAAAAGGCGAGGAACCAGGTCCCCGTTTCGCGCTGAATACATGATGGAAACCGGTGACGGAAAGAACGCTGTCTTTTTGTGTGTATTTCTTGCTGGCAAAAGGAAATTGAGGGGGCCATCGGCCCGGAGTGTGTCTAAATAAAAAAAAATCGTTTAGTGGATTACTGGATTGTTAATGTGGTAGACTAGAAAAGTGAGTCCTAAGGAGCCCGGATCATAGCGATATTGGCCATACGAGGCAGTAGCGCAGAGTGGAGATAATGTCAAACTAAATGAGGTCGTCACAAGCTCTTCCGTTGTCAAAAAATAGGTAGGATCGGCACAACGGTGTCTTGGGGTAAAGAATTTGCTGACCAAAAACAGTGTAGGGTGGGCTCCTCAGCCTGAAAGAGAAAACAGAAAGTTTGAGTTGAAGGGACATGAGTGATGGAAGGGCCCTGGAGCCCAAAGCCACTCCTTTAGCCATATTACGGCAGGCAGCACAGGGCAGCTGTCTTGTTGAGACATCCAAGCAGTGGGCGATTCCTGTGTAGATTGGGACGAAGCTGTGGACCAGGAACTGCTGATTTAGTCGACGGAAGGATGAACTGGTTGCGTATTCGATGTTGACGGGGTTTGTTGAGCTGGAGGTCGAAGAGGCAGACTGATTATGGCATTATTCGGTGGAACTAGGGACTCAGAATCTTGAGAGGAAGAATTAGTTACTCTGGGAGCCTTTGAATTGGCGGAGGCCGTGCGACCAGTCTTGGGAGGGACCGTGCTACGGCCGTATTGATGACGAGGGGTTCGCAACTTTGCACAATGTTGCGTATACCATGGTGGACTAAGCGGGAGTGGTAAAAGCCAACAGTGCTGGGGACGCAGTGGAATGAGTTCGGTTTGTGAAGAGTTTACTTTCTGGAGTAAAATGTCCACTTTGGACGACAAGGTAGTATTGGAAGCATGAAGAAAATCCACCATTGTGGAAAGGGTCATGTTGGTCGCATGAAGAACGTCACGTTCTGTAGCAAACGTTTGGGTTGTTGCGAAAAGTGAAGCAATATTAATTTTAAGGTGGGCCATATCGTCAGGGGACAGCTGCAGTCCTTGGGAGATGGAGGCCCAAAGAATATTCAACGTGGGGAAGAAAGCATGCGACTGAGGCGACGGACCTGAGGAAGCAGTACCTGTCGGGACAGTGGGCATAGCCGAGTCCGTAGAATGGTGTTGGGTGCTAGTCGGCGGTGCGGTTGAAACAATCGTATCTTGTTGGCGAGGCAGAGACAAGTATGGAGGCTTGCGAACTGGTTCTTAGTAAGCAGTCCTGTTGTTGATTTATATCAGCGCCTAGACGTGGACGGCAATGATTGGTTAGATGATCCTTCACATGGCTGGCTCGAAAAATCTGTAGTCCCAACTTGTCTTGTGGCGTCTTCTTAGCTGAAGTCGGCTTGGGCTTCGAAACCATTTTCTTCTTTGGTGTTATGGATGTTGGTTGGGCCGGAGCCCTAACTTTCAATGTCGATCTTATTGCAGTAGTAGAAGTTGCAGAGGTTGGGGATCAAAGTGCGGACGAGGAACGAGGAAACCTGGGCAGCAGCAACGTTCCGGACTTTCTGCACGACTAGTATTTTGATTCAATGTAGGGGCTGGTCCCTCTTGTCCTTCCAAATTGTCCGATTGGTTCGGAAAACCATTTGGAGCCAGAGGATCCATGACTACATGAGGGGAAAGAAATACAACTGTGGTAAAGAGCGATGCAACTAATGACAAAACTAAGGCAATGAATAAAGCGGGGAAACTGTTGTTCGTGTCAGTATTGTGGCGGTGAGAGGAATTTCCGAGAGTCAGTTCAGCCATTTGTGTGCAAAGAGGCGAGATATCCAATGCCAAAGGAGGGACTGGCGTGGTGACACAGGCGGCTGTGGCTTAGTTCCTGGAGTGGACTAGTTAAGCCTATGGTCGTAGCTACTGGTTAGTTGAGTTGGGGTCCCCCCTCTTGCTGGTCAACGAATGAAGATACGGTTCTAGGAGTAAGTCGACGTAACATGGGCCGATGAAAGAAGCGTAAGAATGGCGAGCCTATTGGTCCAGTAATCTGTCAACGAACCGGCCCATGTCTCATGCCTAATGCAGAGGTGCTGTCAGGGTCAGGAGATCGGACACAGTTGCCCGAGATGGAGACGTAGTTGAGGAAGCTTAAACTCTGCTTTCCGGCGGTGGTATGAAATTCACTGTGATTGCACCATCAGTGTTATGAAGGTTTATATAGTGGCTGTCGATGCTCCTTAGTTTCCATTTTTTTTTACAGGTGAATGCTTCTTTATTACAATAAAGAGGGAGTACAGTGAAAAGAAAAGTAGATCATACAAAGTAAAGATTGGTTGCAGCTGCGATTTGGCCCAATATGGCCGAAGAGTGGGGCCACTCCCAGGTCGCAGTCGTTAAGGGGTCCCTGAAGCTGAAGAAGGCAGCGTCAAAACAACTGTGCAGGAGCCAACGGATGAACCCATGAGCGCAGAGTCCCGTGGTGACGATGACGAATGGCCGTGATAGTCCGGGACCATAGATAAGGTCGTTCGTGGGAAGGCCGGTAGTGTGGAGATCCCCTGGATTGAGATAGGCATTCGAACAAGCGTTGCAGGCGATCTTAGGCGTAAGGACAAGAAGTCTGGAGAGCCCGAAGGAGAGTTGGACGAAACGGGAGCATCTCGAAAAGGCGGACTGGGTTCAATGGGTCCCATTAGGTCGAGACCAAGTTCCTGACAGAAAAAGCATGACAAGTCTGGTATGGAGAATTGAATTCGGTCGGCCGGTACTCTTTAAATTCTAAATTTAACGCATAGTTAATACTAAGAGTAAACATTTTATTAACCGTCGCGTCTTGCGGGTCATCCGTGGCTATGACCAAACTGAAGGCCGGTGATGATGGGTCCTGAAATTGAGGAAAAGGGACAGGCAACCTCGTAGAAGCCAAAGCCAGAGAAGGTGGCTGAGCAGGCAGCATCGAGACCCCCAATGGGGACCGCAGATGAAGACGAGGACGGGCCGAGGCTGGCAGTTTGGAGGACACAGTCCACGAGGGCCGATGGGATAGCGAACGTTGATTGGGCGCACGGGTCGCATGGAAGCCATAGGCGCACTTAGGAGATGCCAGAAAAGGCTGTCGAAAGGTAAGGGCCCAGCGAAGACGACTGGGAATGACGGAACCACTACCTTGGTCGGCCAGGTTTGGAAAACCACTGGCGACCGGAGTGGCGTGGCGGAGCGGCCTGAGAAATCCAGGGCGGTCGCAGGACTTTCTTCATGAAGACCGATGGAGCCAAGGAGGCGTTGAATGGAGCTGTAGGCCCAGAATAAGAGGAGATGAGCATTGCGACTGGGCCCAGTGAAAACGGTGGACTAGGCGCCAAAGAAGCCGTAGGCCCGTGAGCAGAATCCGAAGATGTATCGGCAGCAGCAACTACAATAGAAGAATCCATTGTAGTCAGGAAGATAGGCCGAGGCCCCAATTCGTAGTCCAAGTAGAAGTTCAGCGACGAGTGGCAGAGCCCTAGAAAGACAGATGAAGCAAGATCCAGATCAGACTCTTTTATAGGAGGGGAAGATACGAGTATGGCAGGGACGCCAACAAGTTTCGCTAGGGCTAGAACAAGGCAGAGAGAGGGAAATGCTAAAAGAAAGATAATTCATATTTTCGTCCACAACTGAAAAGATATTTTCGCACGGGATGCACGAAAATAATGGAGGGTCTGTCCCTTTAATATACACAGACAAAACGTTAAGATTTAGGAGCCTTTATTACAGACGTTTATTTCCTTAAGGTGAAGAGACCGGGATACAAACCAACGAACTGTGGGACATTACTAGCACATGCCTGCAGTATATATCAAGACATCTCTCCAACAAAATAAATCTCACCGAATCTTCGTTATTTTAGTGTGCGATTTTCGCCGTTGTGGAATTGTGTTAATTGCTGTTAATCAAATAGATGTTAATCGCACAGTGCAGGGTTAAAGGAAACCTGTACTGTTATTAACAGTGATTTGTGCACATGGATTTAGTTACAGAGAATCATCAAGAAGGCGAAACCATCGTATCGTACATCTTCCAAGCCTGCGTGTCCTCTCGATGGTAGTTGCAGCTACTAACGCCTATGCTAATGCTTTGCATGTTAAGCAGCCCGGAGAGACACAGCAATATGAGAGGTATTAGTAGCCGCAGCTACCGCAAGGGCACCGCGTAGGCTTGTACATAGCTTCTTGTATGTAAGAGGCTTAACGTTAGAAATACGAAGCGTCGTCCGATTCTGCCACCAGTCGCGCTGCGAACACCCCGAAAATGAACTGCTCTAGCATCCAGATTGAACTATGAAAGCTACTCGTAACGCGCGATATGCGGATTTTAAACTTTAAAACACTGCATTGACACCAAATTATTGAAGTTTAACAACAATGGCTTCATGCTACGTACCTCTTTGTCCACTCGACGACAAAACAAAGCCTCCGGAGGTTTATTTTCATGAATTTCAACCAGAAGAAGAACCATGATAAGTGTGCATTGTGCTGCATACTACGCTACGACGTTTTCTATTCTCATTAAAAACGTGTTAAAACGATCGTTTGACGTAGCAATCAATCGTACGAAGACTTCACTGATATTTACCGTTATCTTAAAATAATGTTTGTTTAGTGCTGCAACACCGGGGAATCTAATAATGAGAAGATTACCACGTTCTTGTGCATCCCAGTAACACTAATCAATGCTATGATTGGGGTAGTACGTACTTCGTGCTTTCACTGCAGCACAATGCTTGGACGACGTATCTTGCATGCTACGTGAAACCGAGCTTTAAGCCTTTTACATATAGGAAGCTATGGCTTGGAAGAGGTTAGACGTGGTATCTAGTTAACGTTCTAATCTACAACGAAAAGCTATCCGTTGCCTAGCGACTAAACCATGAGTGGACATCTTGGTTTTTTTTCCCGCTGGAAGTGGCTGACGCATTGTCATGCCGGAGTTTTTCACTCCTTACGGTTGCCGATAATGGGACAACAATCTTGAAGATCTCGTTTGTTGACGCTACCTACTTCACTTGAATCGTGTTGATTGCGTGAGCGTTTGTCCATCATCTACTCTTGAAGTGGAGGGGCTAAAAATGTAAATAAGGCGTCGAAACGAAAGAAAATACCCCGATTGAAATGCAGGACTATTTTCGTCGTCCGTCGCGGGTCCTAAATGCTCCAAATTGACGAAAAAGCACCCTTTGCAACAATCACCAAACTGGTGCGCAACAATACGCAACAATACACGACGCCATCGATTGTTGACCAGTTTGTTTTTCGGGGAAGCTCGAACTTTTTGGGAACAATGGTTTGGCGGCCATAGACCAACAGGTAATAAGTCAGTAACTTGCTTTTCTCACTAACAATCACTAAGCATATGCATGCTTTCCGCAATAGAACAGCGGCAAGTGACGTCATATTGGATACGAGATAGCTACAAGGTGCACTAGATTAAAATATAAGGGAAAATAACGGCACTTCTAGTCAAGACAGTGCTTTGAGAGCGGATTTCTTAGACTTAAAAGAACGTTGTTATCTCCAACAACAAAAATCGCGCGTTATAGGCTTAAGAAATCCAGTCTAATAGCATTGGCTTCAGTAAGACGACCTTCTTTTTTCCCTCCAGTGCCCCTTGCAGCTATCCCAGTTACTGGCTCCACCATAGAGTTATATACAATAATACTACGTTATGTCACTGCTCAGTGAGTTTATTTATTTATATCTGTGCCCATTTATTCCTCACGAAATAGCGTGGTCACGTATTGGAGAAAAGTGTCAGAAGAAAGGAAAGTCTGTTACACGTATTCTTAAATTCTAATTTAAGTCCTGAATGCACCGTATAAGCGAAAAGTTGCCGTTTTGCAACAATCACACAACCACACATGACGTCATTGACTGTTGACCAAATTTCATTGCTGATTGTTACAAACGGTTGGGGCATTTAGGACCCAACTTAGAATTTAATAATACGCCTACCAGAAATTCGCAGAAATTTCCTTTCTTCCGACACCTTTCTCCAATTTTTGACGCCTTTACTTCAAGAGGAGTCGATGATAGACACATGCATATATAAACACAATGAACGAATAATGTAGCGGCAACATACAAACAATTAGCAAGACAATTAATAACTGGTTGTTCTCAGTAACAATTAGTTAAGCACGCGCACCTTTGCTCAATAATATATTATTATTATCTGTTTTAAAGATGGAGCATTACATCAAGCCACTACACAGCCTGATGGCTAAGGCGTCAGACTGCTGATAAGAATGGTGTGGGGTCGATTGCCGTTCAAGCTACGAAAATGGTTTTTTGGGTCCTTAAGACAGGTAGGAGGTATAGTTTACACTAGGTAGGTATAACATAAGATTTCTACAATCGGCGGAGCGAGCGAGCGAAGCGTAGCCTACAGAGCAGTGACATTTGCCGCCATATTGGCACCAGTATGGGTTTTGGAGGGCATAACTACAAGGTGCACTACATAAAAATGGAGGGAAAAACAACGGAAGAGCGGATTTCTTAGGCTTAAAATAACATTGTTTTCTCCAACAACAAAAATCGCCCGTTTTAGGTCTAAGAAATCACTCTTCACAGCATCGGCTTCAGTATGACGTCCTTCTGTTTCTCTCTGCAGTTCCCCTTGCAGCTAACCCATTAAGGCTCCAGCATAGAGTTATATACAATAATACTACGTCGTGTCACTGCTCTATAACGGACACGAAATTGCAAAATGTTGGTCCGTTGGTTGATTGGCTGGATGGTTGCGCTTTTTTAGTCTGGGTGGAGTCAAACGTAAGGTCGGATTGGAATGAAATTTGGTACATCGCTTTATACCCCCAAAAGTATTGCTGAGCCAAAATTTGCCATAAATCAAACAATTATTATGGAAGAAATTACAATATTTTCGAATTTATTTCTTACACTCACCATTGTAAATTTGGAATTCTGAATAGTAAAGGAATTCCGACGAAGCATACACCATGCTGGTGGTAGTCAAGTAAAATTTTAAAAAACACGGCAAAATAAATTTTGGTTGCTTCCTTCTCGCTAATAACCTTTTTCGACGTAACTCAATGAAATCGTAACATTTATTCGTTGCACTTCACCACTATAGGAAGAAACGCAACCTTAAAAAACAAAAGGATTCCATTAACGACACATATTACTTTCATTTGAAAAAAGAATGCTTGAAAAAATTCAGTTCAGCATGGTGTCGAAAGTGGGCGTCTACACTAGCGGTGGGAATCCCGAATATGAAATCTGAAATCGTCGTATCAAAAGGTGAAGCGGTATATATAAAACGAAGGTTTAGAGCAGACGACGTATTTACACCAAAGTACGAAACAATAATATACCTGCCTCTCCCTGCAACACATGCGCTAGTAACACGACACCAAGGAACTTAGCTCAGGGAAAAGGGTAGGGAACTCACACTGCACGTCTTGATAACTTGTCACGTATTGCAGCAGGGCAATACGAGAAGCTTTTTAGGCTTTGCTATACCAGTCTAACTTTCAGTAAAGTCCTGGGATTTTACCTCTAGTATTGGAACGGGTAGTACAACAAGGTTCACCATCGAGAAGCTATCCCACCTTTGTTCGAAGGGCAGTCACAAGGCTCACCACCAACAAGCTATCCCACCTCTGTTCGAAGGGCAGTCACAAGGCTCACCACCGACAAGCTATCCCACCTCTGTTAGAAGGGCAGTGACAAGCTTCACCACGACAAGCTATCCCGTCTCTGTGGGAAGGGCAGTGACAATGTTCACCACCGACAAGCTATCCCATAACTG
>JAHWFP010153983.1:0-12704 GCA_023313725.1 Lithobius niger | reverse complement strand
GCAACATTATATTTTTTTTAGGCTGACTTCATATTCTTTCAGCTTTGAGCTAGGTAGATGTCAAAGAAATGTGGTCAGTTTAATAAAATAAAATGCCTGGTTGCCTGGTGCTTCAATTTGCAACCTCGCCCGTAAACCAAACAATTTTTTTTGCGTGGCCTTAGGTTACAATTTTCTACTTTCCGTCTCAGTTACAAATCTCTGATGAAGTTTAGTCTAGCAGCCGTTACAGATCGCCACAAAAATGATGAATGCATTTCACACGATGGATCAAACAGCTGCGTTTATTAAAAGCAAAAGTGGAGTATGGCGGTACTTTGTTAGGTTTCTTATGTCGAACACTATCAATTCACCAAATTTGGTACGGCATTTGTCGAAAACACATTAAGGTGTAATTTGTTTTAAGTACGTGGAGGGGGGGGGTGGCTATGGGCCACCTGGTTTTTTTTGGGGGGGGCGTCCAAGATCTGGCCACAGATTACCGCACAGGGGAGGGGGGGGGTTAAAGTTTGCTTTAAAAATGGCCCCATACTCCTGATGCAACTTAACAAACTGGTAGGAATTACGCATTCAATTATTTAAGTACTAGGGCAAAAATAAACTTAAAAAGAAACGTATCACTTAATGGGTTACCTACAAAAAACGCTGCATCAATTGATGTCTGAAAGAGGTATCAGTACTTGTGTGGGGATACTTTGTCGTTTTTGATAATTTTCAGTAGTATAACAAGGGCGTAACAAGTTAATAACATTTATTTAATCCAATGCTAGTAATATTGTTGCGAAAATGCAATCTAATTTTGCTTAAATGTTTCCTATATTAGTTACACGAACAAACAACTTAGCTTCTGGACCAAGGTGTTGCATTTCAGGTTGTTTTTTCTCATAACTTCACAGTAGATTGGACCACACGTATCAATAAGAAAGTCAAGAGTTGGACTGGGTAGAATTCTTTCTTCAAAATCCATTTCGTATTTCAAGAATTCTTATTTGCGTGATTGATTTTCACACTTTTAATGAACTTCTTTTTGTTTGGGATGTAGGGAAGAGAATACCGGGGGGGGGGGGGGTGAAATGGAGGAGTTTGTACCTGAAATAAATGTAGGTTTACCAATGGGAAAGCAATTCGAAAAAGGGATTAATTTTTCTTCAGGGGAAAATAAAAAAGTACGTAACGGACACACATAAATGTGACAGCAAAAGAGCACAAGTGCCGTGACACAGTGGCACAATGTCCAGTCTGAGCCTGGACAGTAACCTGTTAGATGTTAGGGTAATAATAATTAGTAGCTTAAACGGTAATTAACCTAATCAGTTGTTACTACGTTCAAGTAAAAGTAAAACCTACTTCCTCAAAATACTTCTGAAAATCAACACAGTGGCAATGGTATGTATATCAAAGTTTAATTCCAACAAATGACATCATGCAAAAAAACCGCTTTTCTAACATAGGAATTGTGTGTTTGGTATGACGACGATGGCTGATTTTACTCGCCAGTCTGTTTGATGGTGGTCGATTTTATCGGTTATTTCCATTATAGTATTTGAAGTGCATGATGTCTTGTATGAAAGGGTATGATATCTTTTCAAATAAGAACGTTCTGTAGCACTGGATTGAGCACTAAATATTTCTGAATTCACTTGGTTTCATGCATAAAAAAATGGTGCAAAGAGTTCTGAAACTCCACAAGATTGCCCTTTTTGGGGGGAGGGGGAGGACGATTGATACTTTGTATTGTGCATCATGCTGCTATCCCCCTCCCCCTTGTGCAAACTTACGAGTGGAGAACTAGTCTTTGAATGTTGTGCACTGCACATTTTGTTGACTTTTTCCGGCTTAATTTCCATAGAACTTCACTATTTACTCAATGTTTTTTTTTTTTTTTTACTTTCTTGTAATATATAAAAATGCTACAAATCCATTCAAGTTTTGATTTGGATGAATGTTTTCAAAATCAGTTAGTCTAGTTGACACATTTTTTTTTTTTGGAAACTGATTTTTTAGTGAAGTGAGGTGCGGTTGAAGAGCTCTTCCTGGACTGGTCTGTCTGTCTCTGTCCATATTATCTTCCTGTCTTGTATTCCTCACATAAACCAAAATTTGTCTGCTAATCCCATTTGCAGAACATGCATGTGTGGTTAACGTCTTCTTTTATGGCACATTAGCTCAGGAACACACTTTTTAAAATTTAAGAAGTCTGCTGAATGCTGGAGTTAACAGCTGACATTTCTAGGATGAATTCTGCATCCAAAACGTTGGTGTATGGAGCCACAGCACGTTCTAACTCACCTCTTAGTTCTTTAAGTCCCTCAACGAGCAGTCGGCGACTGTTAGTTTGGAGAATGCGGTTAATGACTTGTCCTAAGTTTCCTTTGTCTATCAGATTCTCAAACCGTAGCCTAGAATCATCAACGTCACCTCTGAGAGACAGCATGCGTAAACCGATCTCATTTTGTGAATTTAATTGCAGTTTTAGTAGACCATGTGCCGTTAGGTTGTATAGACGCAAATGCCAAGGACCATTGCCTCTGACCGGTAACACATGCATAGCGATGCCTTTGAGATTGTAATGTCCATCCAAAACAACTTCCGGTATGTGCACTTGTAGCTGTACCTGTAATCGTGGTATATCTACGTTTAAGTCGATAACTTTGAAACGTGCCAAGCCTTCAATGGAAATGTCGTCGAAGGTGGCATTCAGTTGGGTTTTTTCTGTTCTGACGTTAATGTATTTGCGGCCGAGAAGCAACGGATCGAGGACTGGGAGGTCTATTGCACCCAGTCCCGAGTACATCACTGCTTTTAAACCGTCTAACATATCTCGGAAGTACTCATTCAAGGCCTCGTCCCTCTTCAAGGGTTCCTCTGTGGTTGAAATTGGATCTAAGAAAAAAAAAACATATTTATGAAAGGTCTAATGAGGTAAACGTCACTTGTGTATTACAATAACAGGCCATTGAAAACGTAATTGCTGCGTATGTTTTTTTAGTTGTATGTATGATGGTTTTGAGATGTTATTAGTGTTACTGTTATTATAGGTTAGGTTAGATCAGTTGCCTTAGGCCAAATTTCATTAGATAGGGGACCAGTTTCATAGTGATGTGACGAAGCATGATTGGCCAATAACATATCTCTGTGCTCTAAAAGCACCAATCGTGCCACGCGACATGAGGCATGTATGTCTGACATATACTGCATTTTAAAAACTTAAATACAAAAAGAACTTGTACACTATTAAAAATAATTTCCATATTTTTCATTTAGGTATTATTAAGTTATTCCTTCTAGATGTTGTTGCCAAGCAACTGTGTGAACTTGGGTATAACCAAATCGAGGTTTAGACACGTGCAGAAGGTGGAGTTGCACCTACGTCACACACAAATCCCTGTTCAAGGAGGTTGAAATTTAACTAGGAAAAAGCATTTATGAAACGTCAAATGAGGTATATTTCACTTGTGCATTACAATAGGCCTTTTTAAAAGCGGAGTGGCTGCGTATGTTTTTCATCGATTTTTCGGTTGTACGGATGTCAGTTTTATCTGATGTTGTGTAGTGTTACTTGTTACTATAAGTTAGGTCACTTGCCTCGGGCCTAATTTCATTAGGCAGGGGACGACTTTCATGAGGGAACGAGTTTCACAATGATGCGACAAATCGGTGAATTATGACTGACCAATAACATGCCTCAATGCTCTAAAGACACCAGTCATTTCATGCGACATAAGGCGTGTATGTCGAACATACACACAGCCACTATGTTTTAAAAACTTGAAACACAAAAAGATTTTGTACAATGTTAAGAATAATTTCCGTATTTTTCAGTTAGGTGCAGTACCATTAATTTCTTCCCTCTGGATGTTGCCAACCAACTGTGTGAACTTACAGGTACAAACAAGGTGGTGGATTTAGGCACATGCAGAAATCATAAATCCAGAAGCATTGAGGGGTCTTCTTATTTACAGAAAATATATGAAGGGCTCTTTCAGCTCACACAAATTACGCATAAATTGTCCATAATTTTTCAGCTATGAACTAAAAATGAAGTGTGCACAACAGCGGCATCACGACAAGAATCCAACAGTGTACGAAACTTCAAAACTACAAGTGTTGTCTTTGCAGCAGTAAGACTCAATAAAATAAAATGTAAATTTGCAAATGGCATTAAAATTTATTTGTAATGGAAATTGGAAAATGGAAATTGTAATGGACTCCTCCGCTTCTATTCTTCATTGCTGGTTTGCCTTCCGCTAGCTTCCATTCAAGACTATGGGAATGCCATCTGTTCCTTAGCTAAAGATGGTCTTCCTCCACCCTCACCGGGTTCTCCATATCCTACCACTGTTCCTCCGTCTGCCGTTCCCCCTCCGGAACCACTATCACGGTTTTGCGTATCATCCCGGCACCGGCATCTCCGCTTCACAGCCATCCATTCCGCCTTTCGTACTGGCCTCCTTGTCCCCAGCATGACATACCCCGAGCCAGTTAGCCGTCCTTTCTGGCTCTCTCTCCGTCCCGCACCTCCGGTCAGACGACGACATCCATCAAACAGTACCATGTACCCATTTATTGCCTCCGCTTGCCACTGAACCTGCCGTTTCTTCCAATAGTGATGAGTCTATATCCACCCGTCATCCCTACATGCATCTCCCAGGCACCTGCTAGACGTTCCAGCCGAACTCCCTTGTCACGACCCTTCCTCTACCGGCAGCGCCGTCAGCCACCGTCAGCGGTTTTTCCAAACCTCCTTTCTCACTTTCCTAATGATGCTCATCGCGCAATCTTTCATAAATTTGGCTCCACAACACGACCCTCCGCTCCAGCCTTACCTTCCTCTCTTCCATCCGCATTATCTGAATTGCCACCGCCCGTCCTGCCGTCGCCAATCATCATTGTCCCTCTCGGCGCAGATGCTGCCTCCTCTCCAGCTTTCTTCCCTCCGGGTTGCTTCCACCTTCCGTTCCCGTTCCCAACTTTTAACAGACTCTTCTGTGCTCCGGACTGCCCTTCAGTGATTTCGCCACAGGAACCAGCTTCCAAGCCATCCTCTCCCAAGTCACTTCATATGGACCTAAGTTGCGAGGAAGACCTCAGCTACGACGTGCAATACACGATCCTGGGACCTGCAGCTCCAGATTTTTTGACCTTCTCACCATGGTCCCCTCCGACTATCCTCTCCCGACCTATTACCATCCGAGGCATCACTCCTCTAGCATCCAATAAGGCATCTTCCTCAGCTCTGCAGTGTTCCTACCAGCGGGTCGCCATGTCCTCCAGCCTTTCTTCTTGTACAAGGGACATCACCCCGCCGTCTTCCCCAACTACTACACATTAAAAAAAAAGAGAGAGATAGGAGGAACGATCATCCATTCCTGACCTTCCACGACCCTTCCATATAGCACAGATGAACATCGCCAACCAGTCTTTCCTACACTATGCACGACAACGATGGATTACTTGCCCTCCGTTTCCCTCCACCAGCTGAGTAACGTCCACCAGTCAGGACGATGATTGCATCGCGGCGACTTACCTACCACACCTAACTATGTCCATACGAATTCAGTGGCTCCCACTACATTCAGGATGTTTCTTTACCAAAAAAAACAACAACAAACGAAACAAATAGCAACATCCTCTGATGGTTATACCATTCCCGTCAACCACCTCCGCTTTACATCCTCCTTCTGTTTCGCGAATCCCACGCCTTCTCATCTCAGACAGCCCTCAAGGCCTTTATTCTCCCACAAGATATATGGCCTAGGTCTCCAGCAACCTTTTCATCTGAATTCACTCCCTCCGTTTGGGGTATTGTTTCCCTTCCGCTGCAGGAAAGTGTCACCTGCGGCATCACAACATCTTTATCAGCATCTCCTCCGCAGGCATAATCAACGAATAACACCGCCGCTTAATCTACTCCCTCCGTCTACAGTATTGTTCACATTTCAGCCACCAGACGGCGCCCCCTACTGCGTCAACATTCAAGCTTCCTGCTCTGAACTAACCGTCTTTGTCAGGCAGCTCCTCCTCCGATATGGCCGACTCTTCTTCCTCGGAGGGCTCCGTTCACGGACAGGACGATCATCCAGACTCCAACCAAGTATCCACACCCAATGTGCCCTCTCCCGTACCATGCAAATGTTCTGGGTTTCTGGGTCCAACCAAAAAAGTGTGTTTTGACCAACACCCGAGTTGCCAGCGACATCGTGTTTGTGATGGACTAACCAAAAAATGCAGTATTTGCATCGCAATCTCTCCCCCAAGATGCGTTAATATACGAAAACATCAGCACCTCTCCAAACAGCGGGCCGAGCGTGCACGTCGTCAAAAGGAATCCGCCTCCGCCATTACACAACCGATCAATACATCTTGTATACCACCTTCAAACTCTTCCACGAAGAAATCATCGAAACGGAAGGACCCACATCACGTTCCGCCCCTGCGCTCTCCGCAGAGACCTAGGCTGCCAGCAACAGACGCCGTTCCCGTGGTGGCCGGAACATCTGTCCTCCGCTCTGAAGACTAGTGTTCCTACTACCAAAACCGTCAGAATCAAATCAGTACGTTTTCCATGTGCATCTCCGTGATGCCACAACGTACCCTCCGTCGTCAACATTGCTGCAAAGGAACCGTCTCATCCTTCCGCTTCCAAGGTGATACCTACATCCCAACGCCCTACATTTCCGGATCAGGCTCCGCATTCTGATACACCAACTCGAGGCGCATCAGTTTTACGGGACGCACTCGTACGAGGACTACACTTATCTGTCAGAGAAATGGAATATTTAAATTTTAACGTCGATTTTGTTCTCACCTTTGCGGAACACTTCTCCACCGAACATGCTTCTCTGCGATCTGCCTTAACAGAACTACCAACGCTCCGCCAAGCAGCAACCGAAGTGGATAGGCTCCAAGCTGAAAATACAATGTTACGGGCGTCTAATGACGCTCTCACGAACGAGTTGGAAATCGTAAACTCCATGCAACTCAATTATGCCCTCCTCCGTACGCACCACAGTTGGCTGTCTCCAATCCCTTTCTCACCACCGTGGCGGGCTTATTACTGTGCCCGCTATCGGACATGACGCCCGCATAATGCACCTTCCGTGGTCAGGGCGGCTTCACCTTCCTGTAAGCCCTCCGCCTCGCCACGTCAATCACCTTCCACCCGGGAAATACATCAGGCGTCTCCTTCGCCTCTACCTTCTCCGCTGGAAGACCCATCCGTCACCACCGTACAATACTTCACTCCGCCACTTCCAGTACACGATTCAGCATCGGTCGACACTACGCCTCCTCCGCCCGTCCCAGACATCATCCCTGAGCTGCCACAGGACTCTTCCGCTACACTTCCACATGCAGCACCACCTCTGCTTCCACCTACCGTACAGCCATCCACTACTGCAAACGCCACATCTCTCACCTCTAGCTCAACATGTGCATCACTTTCCACCTCCGCTCCTGTACCAGACGTCGGGTCCAAAACTGACATCTCCGACTTTTCTCCTATCTCCGTTTGGCAGCAGACGCTAGTCTCCACTCATGTCCCACATTTCCAATTACTCAATTTGGCAATTTGACAACGCCCCCCCCCCCCCGCCGGCTAGGTCTCCCTTGGCCCCAATCCCAACCCTAAAACCGCAGAAGGGGACCTGCCTTGCTCCCCATGCCGTGCTAAGGCCACCGGCGTGGCCTTGGGGTTCAGAATGATCGCGTAGCATCCTACCCCTCTGATTTTTTAACTACACATACCTCCGTATCCTTCTGGGACAGCTAGGCGTCGGTTTTTACCATCCCCTTATTGAAGAAGATAGTGAAACCATTCTCCTCGCTTCATACTCAACCAGGACATTCAAAACCGTAAATTACTTGGCCTCCGTTCCACTGCAGTCCTCCTACACGTGATTTCCATCACTGATACCGACGTACACCATCCTGAGTTAGTATTCATCATTTTCACGACGTGCCTACAGCCTGTCGTCCCATCTCTTCAAGTAACCTCCAAACATCATCAATTCTTCCCACATGGTAAGAAGTTTTCAGCAATAACGCATGATTCCTTGCCTTGTACCCCTCAATGTTAAGACCTTTGCATGTGGTATTTTCAAAAAAAAAAAGGGGGGGGGAGGGAGTATGAGCAACCGCACTCCCCAATCTCACCTTAGATTTGACTTGCAACGCACCCAGAGTCTTGCCACGTCCCGACTTTGTCGGCATGGTAAAATTGGTTGGGGAAGCAGGCGTGTCTTCATCAGGAAAAGTATCTTTTCCTGGGAGATGCCAGCTCATAACGCGGGAAAATAAAACCTAGCCCTCCACCAGGTGACAAAGTCTGCTATTAAAACAGGTAATACACATTTTCGTCGGCTATAAAAAGACTAAAATTGCAGGGCCAGAACCTGCTTAATTTTAGTATTTATTGCCTAACCTAAAATATACATTACCTTAACTCCTACCCAAGCCTCCCCTCCATGAGCTAAGTTCTGGAAGGTGGAGAAATGATGCCAACGGAACGCTGCGCCGGAGCTTATATAAGCAGACCCAGGCCCGTGCATGCGCAGTTCCATACGAGCTTGGCAGGGAAGACAACTTTCAAGATTCTAGGGGGAAAATAAGCTCAAAAGGGGAAACTGCTGTTTAAGACAGGTAATGTGCATTCGGTTAGGCAATAAAAACTAAAATTAAGCAGATTCGGGCCCTGCAATTTTAGTCTTTGTTACCAAAAAAGAAAAGGTAATGGGAGTCGGAAGGGATGAGAGAATCATGCCACTAACACCGGTCCCTCAAGCTTAAAGACAGGACAAAAAAAAAAAACAGTGTGTAGAATCAATTAAAAACATTTCAAGTATTTCAATGCATTTCAAGTATTCTAGAGGCATTTCAAGTATTCAAAAATGATTTGAAGTATCCTAAGCCACTTCAAGCATTTAAAAAACTTCAAGTATTTTGAGAGGTCCACTTTTTTTAGCCCTCTTTTAAACATACGGAGCCTCGTCGACCCCACCAGCTCAGATGATAGGCCATTCCACGGTGGCACAACACAATTAGAAAAACAATGCCTGGTGCAGTCTCTTCTTACGTAATTTAGAGCAAGTTTAAATGGGTGACCCCTGGTGTAAACAGAACAGAAGAAAGCACCCGGATCTGCGTCACAAACCCACGCAAAATTGAGAAGGTAAGAGACAGGCATTGAAGCTCTAAGGACTCGAGGCCAAGGCATAAAAGGTGCCGTTGATATGGAACATCACCCATACCCGGTAAGTATTTTGTAAAGGTGTGCTGGACCACTTCCACCAGATTGATATCCCTTATTAGGTGGGGGACCAGACTTGGCTGGCATACTGAACAATTGGGCGTACATAAACATTAAATGCCAAGACCAGAGTCTCCTTATGACCATAGACACGAAGCACGTTCTGATCAGGTAACTGAATCCTCTTTGCTTTAGAAGCAACAATACTGCAGTGGGTAGAAAATTTTAGATTATGAGTTAAGGTGACACCGAGATCTTTAATCTCATATTTACAGTCAATAATTAAATTATGCAAAGTATAAATGGTAGTTCGCGATGAATTTCCAAGAGGTAAAACTTTATATTTTTGAGCATTTATGGGGAGCTGTCACCTATGTGACCATTCATTTAAAAGACCAACTGCATACTGCATCGCACAGTGATCATCAGGAGTTGCAATAGTGTTGTACAGCTTGACATCGTCAGCAAATTTTGGAAGTTTCACATTGCAGATTTTTGGGGTAAGGTCAGAAATAAAAAGAAAAAGCAGTGGACCCAATACTGAGCCCTGAGGCACTCCACTGTTCACCATCAGTGTTCATCAGAGGTATAGCCCCCCAGTGATACAACCTGGGATCTAAGGTTAAGGGAATCCTTAATACACTCAAATGGTGGTCCATGAATACCCATCAATCAGAGTTTCGTAAGTAACTAGAGTGGACAAGTGAGTCAATGCCTTTGCGAAAGCAATACACACGATATCTACTGGAACACCAGTCTCGATAGCTTTTGTCCAATCATTAAAGCAGTTTAGCAGTTGCAAGGTTGTCTAGCGGCCTGGAAGAAAACCAAATTGGTCATTCGGAGTTAGCTCATGAGAAACTAAATATTTCATAATTTCATCCTTTATGATTCGTTCTAAAATCCTGCAAGATACACATGTCAAAAAAATGGGTCGATAGTTTGCCGGATTAGCTGCATTGCTGGCTTTATAGATAGGGACCACCTTAGCAGTTTTCCAAATCTTGGGCAATTTTCCTAATGAAAATGACGATTTAGAAAATTAAATATAATGGTTTGCACAAGGCAGGGGTCAGCTGTTTATAAAAGTTGCTGGAGAAGCCATCAGGACAAATCGCCGAGCTATTTTTAAGATTCATTAAGCGGGTTTCAATATTTGCCCACGAGAAGTTTTATGTTGTTCATTTTAATGGGTAGTTTTGTATTTGGTGCAGAAGTGGATTTACTTCTGTCGTAAATGCAGAACAAATCACAAGGTGGTTAATGAAGCAGCCAACGGTCTTCATTAAATACTGGCCTTGTATTCTCACATGGATGCAGACTGTTTGCTTTGTAAATACTCTCATTGTGTTCGCTCGTGGATGCTGTCATGTATAGTGTACAATATGAACTGATAAGAACAAGTCTGTTGTGTTGTTTATGATAACACTGCTTTCGAACTCGTATAAGAGTTAATAATTCAGTCAAGGAAGCGACATCACTCACAATATCTAACGCCACTGAAAATTAAGTAAGTAGTTCTCAGGAGCGCACGCATGGGTTTTTTTCTTAGCGCATGAAACGTTTTTTATGACACTGTCTTAAAAAAAATTTCGATCACGCATCAGCACTTTCACCAAAAATTTCCTGTAGCCGATGACCACACCAGCTCTTCGCTCCGATAACATGATTGCCTCAAAACGAATCTAAGGGTCGTTCAGAGGCATGTCACAACTAAAAAACTTAGATCTAAAGAATGACTTTTATCAAATATGAAACTGTTGCATGCTGATCCTGGCATTAAAACATGTCATTGTGGTGGCAAACAATGGTAGCCCCAGAGTAAATTAAGGATGATGGGAAAAAACGAACGTACTGATAGATAGTACATTTTATTGTGGGTTTAGACTCACAAGCTCGATATTTAGTGTTCCCTCCATTGGCGTAATGAACGGGTAGGAAGACGAAAGTGACTCAAGTAGCTCCGCTTTTCTATGGTAATGAAGAGTGGGCAAAGATCTCAATGTCTGAAAATGTTGAATCCATGTTGAAGGACAATGTCGGAAAAAGGATCCTGTCTAAACGTCTAGCAACTCGATTTAGTCGAACCAGGATGGACGAGCACATCGGTGCTATGCTTCGGGAAATGGAGTTTAACACGGAGCTTTTTTGAGTCACTTTTGTCTTCCTACCCTTCTGTCTTCAATCTGTTCGTGATGCCAATGGAGTGGACACTGACTATTGAGCTTGTGAGTGAAAACCCACAATGAAATGTGCTACCTTTAGGTACTTTCATTTTTTTATCTATCATGCTTAGTTTATTCTGGGGAGGGGAGGAAGCTGTCATTGTTTGGGACCCTATACTCCACAACAAGACATAAGCTACTGATTTCGTTTTGTTTGGTAAAAAAAAAAAGCCATCAGCCGCATCTGAAAAATTATGAATAAAGCTTAAAAAAAAAAACACCGCCCGCTCACATCAATTTTTTTTCAGTACCACTCCCGAGAACCACTTAATTAATTTTTAGCGACCTAACAGACTACAAGGTAAGGCAGTTAATTGACTATTAATTGTCAGTAGTGAGCAGACTTTCGTGTAGGTATTTATTGCTCTTCATAGTTGGTTGCTCATTCCTACAAAACTCTTATGTAACATTGATCATTATTATGTGTGGTACAACCATCGTCCGTGAACAACGGAAAACTTTTTAAAATAGGTTGTGCACAATTTGTGAGCTAAACGTCCTAACTCCCATTAAAAATATATTTACAAATGAGTGAGTTTGCCCTTCCTATTCTAAACTGGCCAGCCCAGTGCCCCAGTATTGCAGGAGATGAGACAAGATCAAGAATAGTTATTTCTCCTCTTGTCTCGATAGAATCACTGAAACCGATGCTGCATCTACTGCACAATACCACAACAGCAAAAATTATACGATAAAGTAGCTAATATTCGATAAACCTTTATTATAGACTTACATTCCACTGAGATGACGTGACTGAGACTCAAACCAAAGAACTCCAGATCACAACACTGATTGATGCTTTTACAATCTCTACAAGGCCGTTTCTCTCCAAGGTCGTCTCCCTCCAAGATCATCTCTCCAAAGCCATCTCTCCAGGGCCATTTCTCTCTCCAAGACTATCACTGCAAGGTCATGTCTCCCAAGGCCATCTCTCCCAAGACCAATCTCTCCCCAAGGCTGATCCCTCCCAAAGGCTGATCTCTCCTCAACGCTGATCCCTCCCAAAGGCCAATCTTTCCTCAAGACCATTTCTGCAAGGCCTTCTCTTCATCCAAGGCCATATCTCTCTCTCTCCCAACGTCATCTCTGTCCAAGGCCATCCCCAAGGTCATCCCCCTCTCCAAGGTCATCTGTCCAAGGCCATCTTTCTCTTCAAAGCCATTTCTCGCCAAGGCCAGCGCTCTCACAAGGCCTTCGTAGTTCTCTCCCAGGCCATCTCTGCAAGGCCATTT
>JAHWFP010153981.1:7426-19683 GCA_023313725.1 Lithobius niger | reverse complement strand
CACTCCTTGCTGCGCGCGCATGCGTATCATTTTGGGTGGGTGGGCACACCAGTGTGTCAGAAGTGTCTAGTTGATGAAACCCCAGAACATGTTCTGCTTGTGTGTGCGAAGCACGTGCGGAGGCGGATGTTGTTGGCTCCGTGGATGCATGGGAACACTCTGATTCAAGATTTGCTGTCATGCTTGAGGGGTAAGGATACGGTTAGAAGATTGCGGACGGTTGCGAGGTGCTGTCGGGAAGCTAGGATAGAGGTATAAGGGCAGCATTCGTGGTCTTTGACTGGCGACTGGCAACTGGCGATTGGCTGGTGTTGTGAGGTGGGGCAATGAAGAACAAGTGTGTGTGATTGCTGCTTGGTAACCTGGTGCCATTGCGCTTCAGACTGGATTGGTTCAGTGCAAATGTGTGTTTTTGATTGTATTGATGCAGTTCATGGTTCTGGGGTGTGGTGTTTGTGGTTTTAAGGTGTGGTGCACAGTAGTTGATGTAGCAGGTCTGGTATTGGGGAGCATGGCGTGTTGTCAAGGCCTCAAATAAATCAGTGACCGAAAGAATCCATGTTTCAGCTAAATGCGTATAGTTTTCACATTCTTTAAACGGTGCATCATGTGATTTCAGTCACTGGATACGCAGATTCAGTGACTGAGGCCAACAAAAATCACCGTTTGTCAGCCAGTTTGCGCAAAAAATTGGATTGAAGAAATTTTATTCCGTGAAAGCGTTTCTTAGCCAGTGTGTGCGAAAATGGGAGTGGGAGTTGGGAGCGGGAGTGGGGAGTTGGGAGTTGGGAATAGGAGTGGGGAGTGGGAGTGAGGGGGTTGGGAGTGGGGAGTGGGAGTGGGAGTGGGGCCGGGAAGGGGGGGAGTGGATCTGTAAACTTAATTCATGACCGGCCCCGTGCGTAGCACGGGCTTCCTCTAGTCAACATATTGAATTAGATTTGAATTGAAGATAAAGGGTAGAGTTATAAGCAATAGTCATACCACTCCTGGGGAACTGTATCGGATTTATCACGCGATGGGCGACATTCCGCACTTGGCCAATCTGCATCAATGTGACGTCGAAGCCGAAGGTCGAGACGCCTTTGAGACATAGTTTGAGCGAATTTGCCATGTAAGGTGTATCGCCCATCAGCTAATTAAATCTGACACGGTCCACCTCGGGTGGTATAACAAATTTACCGAACGCTCCCTGATTTTTGAAATGAAAACAAATTTGTTGGGGTAAATGGCAAATTTGCTTTCATAACTGTGTTGTTTATGCAAATGTTATGTCGCCACGTGCCTAATTTTGTATTGATACAGTCAGGTTTTTGGCCGATACCATTTGAGCGATGGGTGTTGTGTGTCTTGATGGTGGGAATTTCTTTTTAAAAAAAAGGTGTAGTAGAAATATTTTTTTTAATTGAATGCACTGATGTCTATCATCATGTTGCACATCACGCAAACTTCATCATGTAAAAATTACATCATTCAACTCACGGCCACGTCTTGTGACACCCTTCTTTATTGTAGGGTGTCACAAACGCAACATTATTACACTATTGCAAACACTCTGAAAACTCAATGTTGAGTCACGTTCGAACAACAGTCATTATTTATTGCAAACACTTGTGTGTTACATCCTACATAATTAAAATCCAGCACTGTTTTATTTATTTATATTTATTTAGATGAGTGTTTGTGGAGCTCAGGTATAGCTAACTAGTGTTACTCTCTTCCTGGCACTAGCTGGTTGTCTCAATTAGTGGCCTTGCAACTTGTGTCATTACTAACACTTGCATGCACATCCACCGGTGTGTGCCTGTTGGTAATAAACTGTGTAAGAGCATGCAAGCCAAAGCCAGGCCTCGTTAACGACTCCTCTAGTCATTACTTTCTCCGTCCACATCTTGTTGGTGTGGGACCCTGCTTAAGTCAAGACCCATAGTCCAGTTGCCAATGCTGATTTTTGGCCTAACATAAAAAAACCGTCTGCACAAAATGTTTTTGCGCAGAGATGTTTTACAATATTTCCCTACTCCGAAACATAATGATGCCACCTTGACACCCTTGGGGAATTCAAGATGGCGTCCAAAACGGCGACAACAACACGGTTTTTTGCTTCTAGCGTCTAAACCGTTCAACCAATTGAAAATTAACCGCTATCAATTATGTTCAGAATACAATTTCCTTTAAAAAAGGTTCTATTCACATATTTGGTAAAATTAATCCTTCTCGCCGAAATTAATTATTTTATTTATTTTAGGCCGTTAGCGCATGTAACGTATACAATTCCAGACTTTAAACAGCTGCAGTACCCGTTCTAATTCGGATCAAAGGACGTGATTAGGCTTAGATGAAAGATGAAGATGTATAATTTCCAACGACGGTAATTAAAACGATTTATATTAATTAGGCGCTAAGCTACGACAATTTACATACATTGTAGCACTGTGATTTTCGCTCTATTTTACCACATGTTCCAGCTTTAAACTGCTGCACCACCTATTCTAATTCAGATATATAAACGTGATAAGCCCAGATGAAAGATGAAGATTTTCCAATAAGGGTAATTAAATAGGAGCTGCAGTTTACCTACGTTGTAGCACTGTGCTTTTCGCTCTAATTTACCAGAAGTTCCATCTTTAAACAGCTGCAGTACCCGTTCTAAGACGGATAAATCGACGTGATTCGGCTTAGATGAATGATGATAATGTATAATTTCTAACAACGGTAATTAAAACGATTTATATTAATTAGGAGCTAAGGTACGGTAGTTTTCCAACGTTGTAGCATTGTGCTTTTCGTTCTATTTTATCACAAGTTCCATCTTTGAACAGCTGCACCACCCGCTCTAATTCGGATAAATAGACGTGATTAGGTTTAGACGAATTCCAACAAGGGTAATTAAAATGATTTATATCAGCTAGGAGTTAAGCTACGATAGTTTTTCTACAGTGTAATGCTGTGCATTTTGCGCTATTTTACCACAAGTTGCATCTTTAAACCGCCGTAACTTAGCTTCTAATTAATGTATATATAAATAGTTTTAATTGCCCTTGTTAGAAAATATACATCTTCAACTTTCATCTAAGCCTAATCACGTCTATTTGTTCAAATTAGAACGGGTGATGCAGCAGTTTAAAGATGGAACTTGTGGTAAAATAGAGCAAAAAGTAAAGTGCTACAACGTAGGTAAACTGCCGTAGCTTAGCTCTTAATTAATGTAAATCGCTTTAATTACCCTTGTTGGAAAATATACATCTTCATCTTTCACCTAAGCTTTCATCTTCATCTTTCATCTTTCATCTTTCATCTTCATCTTTCATGTCCATTGATCCGAATTAGAACGGCTACTGCAGCTGTTTAAAGTCAGGAATTGTATGTGTAACATGCGTTAATGGCCTAAATAACTTAAATAACAAATTTCGGCAAGAAGGATTAATTTTACCAAAAATGCGAATAGAACCTTTTTTGAAGGACATTTTATTCTGAACATAATTGGTAACGGTTAATTTTCAATCGGATGAACGGTTTAGACGCTAGAAGTAAAAAACCGTATTTCATCGCCATTTTTGGACGCCATCTTGCATTCCCGAAGGGTGCCAATGTGGCATCATTATGTTTTGGAGTAGGGACATATTGTAGAACATCTCTGCGCAAAAACGTTTTATGCAGACTATTCTTTTGGATTTTTGTGCCGGCTACCGGACTACCAGACGTGGCGTATGTAGCAAAATGTTACCATACATTTCAATGTTCATGTATATGACGTCACCTGTGGATGGCCACAGATGCGTTACCCTGTTCTTGCTAATAGACCAGCTAGCACACCTGACTAGCTGGTCACAATCATGTAATATTGTATAAATACTCTGGTAGTATTGAAATAGTTTTAGGCTACTCAGCCACTAGGCCTATACTATTTCACTATTACAATACCATTGAGTAACGGAGGGCAAATGACATATTTTATTGATCAATCCGAGTATTTATACAATATAACATGCGATCAGCTAGTCAGGTGTGCTTGCTTGTCTATGACCGAGGGCACACGGAGGTTTCTTACGTCGCTTTATCTTACGTCGCTTTACCTTACGTCGAATTGAACTCACATCGCTTTAGGAGAGAGGTGGTTACACGGAGGTTGTAGTTGGAGTTAGTTAAAACGACAGCGGGGGTTCCTGCGTCGCGTTTATCTAATCCCCCATCAAGTTAACCTATCTTTATTCCCAAGTTTCCATTCAGCTAGCTGGCTTTCGACTTCGTTTTAACGAAGTGACAGGTGGCCGTCCTAGTTTCGTGACGTTTCAACCAATCACAAGGAAGCAGTCCTTAGAGCGACGTAGAAAATAGGTTTTAGGTGGATACACGTAGGTTGTTAAAGCGCATCAACTCCTTACGTCGACGTAACGAGGTGGTTTGAGATAAAGCGACTTGAAAGTGGGTTTAGGTGGTTACACGGATGTTCTTAAAGCGCTCTAAGCACTACATCGACGTAAGCTACGTTGACGTAAGATAAAGCGACTTAAGAAATCTCCGTGTACCCTCGGTCTATTTGCATGAAAGCGGAATACAAGGGGAAAACCCAGGATCTTTGACATGCTACAATCGAACGAGGTACCGCAGGACCCTTCTCCTCCCGAAGATGCCAGGGGGCGGTCGAGGCCTGGATTGAACCCAGATCTCCCGGCAGAAGCAGTCGAACTTTTCGGGAACGTCCAGCAACAATGGTCTGTAGGTAACATACCAACAATTAGCAAGTCAGTTAACGACTGATTGATTGATTGATTTGTTTATTGAGCTGTAGAGGTCTACATGCCTATGCGCCCATGCTAACCTAACTAATACTATCTTAACCTAAACACCTGGTAAACAGAAAAACAAGAGAGCATGGGAAACACTGAGATAAACACAAAAACGACTGGTAGTTAACGACTGGTTGTTCTCAGTAACAATTAGTAAACACACACAGCTTGTGCCCGCCAAGTTCATTTATCAGACTACGTTGTAAGAAAATCGTTGTTCAATTCCTGCATTATTGCATGGCGGTAACCAGCTGTAAGTAGTGTCTAAGTTAGATTGTAATGTGGGCATATGGCTTGAAACCAAAACAAGTAAGTAGGCCCTGGTGGCTGAGTTAGCCTACTTACAACTAATAGTTATTAACACGAGTAACATGCGAAAGAGACATTTATTATTGTTCCGACACTGGTATTTATACAAGTGGCTAGTCAATTGATTATGGACAGCTGACAGAGTGGGGGAGGCCGAGCCGACGCATCTGTGGCCATCCATAGATGTAACTGGGGCATTGACAAGTGACGTAGGGCATCGTGGCAACATATACCACAGGCCCTTTCGGATCAATAAAACTCAAATTCAAATTAGTTTTGAGCCTTAAGCCCAAACTCCATTTACGCGAGACCAGCCAGCTAGCGAGTCTCGCGAGACCAAAGCTGCAAAGCGTGGACTAGCGCAGCAAACTCCATATACGCGAGACGCCAGCAACAACGTCTTGCCAAGGCAAGCGAGGCCGTCTCACGCGCTTCTACTCGGCCCAGAATCTTTCGGCTAGGGAGGCCACCTCGCTCGTCTCGCTCTGCTGGCAGCCAATCAGGAAGAGGCAGAAGAGGGATGACGTTTCAGGCAAGATGGCGCCATAAACAAGCCGTTCGGTATCCCTGTACTCGATCGGTTCGGAACTCAGTTTAGCTAAATATTTTAATTGTTAGAAAAACAAAATGAATCGGCACTTAGATAAGAATGCATTTAATAATCGGGGCCAAACAAAATGAATCGGCACTTAGATAAGAATGCATTTAATAATCGGGGCCATGAAATGGCAGGCACACTAGGTTCAAATCGCGCTATTGTTCGTCTCCGATCTAAACAGGCCACAGGCCGCAGAACTAAATCACCGCTAGAAACGATCGTTCATTTCTCACAAAAGTTAGGAAACTTGCGTTCGTTATGAAAAACTAGAGAATAATCCACTGATTCCGAAAATGCTATTGTATGAATCTGAAAGTCTTGCAGTAATTATAGCTGTGAGCAAAAATATCCATTCATTTTAGAGCCACTCAGAGCCAATCAGCGTCACGCTACTGTACCGCAGTGTAGCCAAGTAGCCTGATTGCTCGCTTGAACGTATCAAGTTAGCAAATCAAAACATCAATAATATAGACAAATCATACATTTAAATGCTTTCTTTCCAACACGGGAGATCAAAGTCACAGAGTCATTGAACCACTTAAAGAGCGCCCACAGAGTGTTCCAAATCGTGCGCCGCACTCTAAAAGTTTCTCTCCAGAATGAACCATAATGTCCAACGTATGACAAACAGTATACAAGGAGAAAAAACTATACAACAAAATAACTAAAAAAAATTGATTAGGTGCATTTTCACACCTAAAATAGACTTACAACCAAGCTTCATATTGAGTGGCCAGCTGGCCGTCAGAAGCACTTTGAAACACATTATTTTTATATAACACACAGCCCACGTACCACACCAGCAGCCGCTGTTTGTGGGTTTTAAAAGAAAACATTGCAGTACAATTTTTCCTTTACTCACTGGCACCATGGCGCAAGAAGTGCCTCATCTACGCAGCAGATGAGAACACAAAAAGTACCGAACACTTCTCCCCAGCTGCGTTTCCTTCAGAAGACACAACTTGGCGTGGCTCCCCATCCTGTGGCTTGACAGGAGGAACAAATTGCGGAAAAGCCTCCACGTGAGGCAGACGCTGACGGTGCACAGGAGGGTCCCAGCGAAATTGACGTGCTTGGCGCTGTTGTTTGTCTTGAGAAATGCTCACAATACGCAACACAGGGGCATAATGTGGCTCAATGGGCACACGCCAATTGGATGCAGAACCACAACCACCGGAAAATTGTCGTCCCCCGAAAAATCCACCTTCGATTGATGCCGACAAACGAAACTGCCAAGGTGCCGGTCCACACAGTCCTATTTGCTGGGATTCTACAACGAGCGGATCGGAACGTCATGATACGGGTCTTGATAAACCTGTGATTGGCTGTTTACGGCCCAAAACATGGTTCATAGACGACAAATTGTTGTTTGACCACGGCAATCAATTGTCAATGACGCGCCTATTAGCCATTATTATAAACTGAGCTATAGGCAAATTAAATATGTTGCAAGTCACTTTCCTCCCTTCGTCACTCGATACCCACAACTCGTAACTCACGATGAAGCAGGGTCACTTCGCAACGCCTAGATCACACTGTCCTCCTCAACATTGTTTTTTACCCCTTTTCAAAAGGGGGGTTGAAAAATCTGCAGGTGTCGACGTTTTCAACAGAAAGTCGTTGCTTCAAATTTCCATAGACATGAATATGGCAATTATCGGCCGTACCGATCAGTTCAATGCACTTCCTCATGCAGTCAACAACCGATTTCAAAAGATATACTTTAATCCCCATTTCTTAAGCAAAGCACACATGTTTACAAACAGATCCGGCCATAAAGTGTCCAATGTCCAGCTCCCTGCACCCCCCACCCGTCTGTTCTCGTTTGACCAGGACGGATGCAAAAGAGAAAGGTGGGAGTGTCTTAAACGGCTTCAAGATGATAGTACACAGCTGTACCCCTTCCATCTCTCTTCTGCAGGTTGTAGGGTGGCTGCGGGATGGGGTAGAATCTTTGGGATAGGATTGTTCAGGAACAACTTTGGCTTTCTCTTTTTTGTTAACCGCTGGTTGTTGAATATTAGATGATTCGTCTTGTTGTTCATTGCACATTGGCTCGAAGTACTCTTTCAAATTCACAACAGTTGTAGGGCCGATGATTCTATCAGATTTAACGTTCTTTAGCAGATACGTATTCGGACTTTGACGTTTGAAAATTGAAAAAGGGCCATTGTACTTTGGTGGCAAAGATTTGTTGATGCCTTTAGAAGTAGAACTCAAAATGTGTGCCTTACGTAAGACTAATGGTCTTTCTTGAAATTCAACAAATTTATGTTTACGGTTGTAATAGGCTTCGTGACGTTGTCGCGATTTAAGCATGTTGTCCATTACTTCCTCCCGTAACTCCTTGAATTGCTGGATGATGCGTTCTTGATTCGAATTTCTGACAGCAGGGGGCTGTTCTTTCGTTGTCTTTAGATCATAGATGTAGGCCTTGGATAAGATTTTAGCCCCAAACAATCTCACTTGGCATGTATTGGCTGGATTCGGAGCGAGCAGTGGGCAGCACGAAACCTGTTTGCTCCAACTTCGATGCCCAATCCGAATGTCTGTCGACATAAGCCCGAAACATGCTTTTAATCGATTTGGTATAAATTTCAATTACGTCGCTTTGAGGGTGATAAGCCATAGTGAAGTCGGGCTTGATACCATGAGACTAAGACCTGTTTGAGTTTCACAGGTCTTAGAGGAAAAAGTTCAATCCAACTACTATGCTCACAGACAACTACCAGGACGTGTTTGAAGTTTCCAGGCACTGTAGGGAGTGGACCAATCAGATCAAAGCTGATGTTGATGAAGGGGCCTGGTGGGGGCTTTGTAACTTGAAGTAAGCCACCTGGCTTGGTGTAAGGCGCTTTACACACATAAGATGTAGGGCAAGAACGAATGTAGCATGAAACCATGACTAACTTCTAAAGAAATGAGAGGCACTTTCCTTTTTAGTCCTCCTTCACAGCTAACTCGCACTCGGCATGATGCTATCGTGCTGAATTCTATTGAACTCTACAGATCCCCTCTTTGGGGGCGTCCTAACAGGTCGAACCAATTGAGCCTACCGCCAAATGAAGCTGACGAAAAATGATGAACGAGGTTTGGAATAAAGGCGAATATACACCCCTGTATATCACCCTGCGTAACGTGAAGTGTGGGAATAGATAGCAATCTACAGTAACACGTCACATGAACGCACAATAGGTCACATGTCTTATCTTCATCTCTACTTTTTTCTGGAGGAAATTTTTTCTACAAATTTTCATATTTGCCAATGACCAATTAACCATTACAGCTGCCAAATTGACACGATTTGGTTTATTGTATGTCCATTTTTCACACGTTAGGTGGCCAGGTCGTGTGGCCAGTGGTCTCTGCGGCCAAAAAAAAACACGGCGACGTGTGCCGCGGCCTTGTCCTATTTGGGCCCGCGCGCACTGGGCGACCAGGTCATGCGGCCAGTGGTCGTCGCGGCCAAAATAACTCGGCAACGTGCCGCATGGCCACGTCCGTTTTTCATTGATAATTCTCGATCACGTGGTGAAAAATGAAAACAAAGCAAGTATGGTCGCCCTGTGGTCACCCTGCACGCCGTGCGGGATCCTATTGGCCGCTGTGACTGATTGGCTGCTATGGTCAATGAGCGGTGAGCGGTTAGCGGTGCTACATATATCGTAAGCATTCTCGTTGGCCGCAGCAACCTGGTGGCGCAGTTTGGCCGACTAGTACGCGGGGGCCTTCTAAGAAGGACTGGTTTTCAATCTCCACCTCTTTCGTTCGCCTCTTCTGACTGGAGAAGCTAGGGATTTTTAAATTTAAAATGGCAGTATCACTGATTGAAAACCATTCGCAAATACCCTGGTGCCATCTAGTGGCTGTGGTGGTATTGTTAACCTGTACGGCTTTCTTCCAGGTGTAGTTGTGTCTATTCGCATCAAAAAACACTAATATCTAGCAATTTGTGATAAAAAGGTGCCACTTTCCATCCTTTCACTTTGTGTCCATACAAGTCATTTAAGATATGGACCCCACAAAAAAATCCATTTCAATACAATATGGCGGCCATATTGCAAAATGGTGGAATAAATCTTAAAAATGGCGTACACAAGCAGTTTAGGTTTTTTTTTAGTGCGTTTAAAGGAACATAAATCCCTGTTGGCTTTCCCTGCATGACTCAGTTTTGCGACATTAGTTCAAACGTATGTAAATGTTGCCAACACATTAATTTTCTTGCTTTTCTTCTTGCGTGCGAGGTGATTTGGCAACATTAACTCTAACCTGTGTAAATGTTGCCAACTGCAATCTCATCGGGTCGCACGATATACCGGAAGGATTTATGTCCTTTTAAGGTCAGAAAATTCAATGGAACTGTTTAAAAGTACCCTATGTATTTTAATTTTAAAGAAATCAATTTTAACTTTATATTGCGGCCATTTTTCACAATGACAGACTGAATTTTAAAAATGGAGCATGTTTGCAGTTGGGGAGTCTTTTTCAACGTGTTTTTGGTCAGAAAATTCAATGGAACTATTAAACAGGCTGTATTTTAACAAAAGTAATCAAATATAATTGAATACGGCGGCAATTTTTTACATGGCGGGCCAAATCTTAAAAATAGAGTACGTATAAGAAGTAAAGGTGTCGCGTTCAATTTTTTTGGTAAAAAAATTTAATAGTACTCATTCAAAAGTATGTATTTTATTTAAAAAAAAAGTTAAATAAAATTCAATATGGCAGCCATTTTCCAAATAGCGCACTTAAAGATGGAATAATAAGTTGTTAAGGGTCACTTTCTATGAGATTTTTGGTCAGAAACAGTTTATTAATGTACCACTGTCTTTTTCCCATTTTTGCAAGTTAACTGATAAATGAGATGGCTATGCGGAAGAAACTGTTGTGTATGCCAACTATTGGGTGATCTCGTACATCCAGCTGAAAATCGTTATCCAAAACAACAGAATTCACGGTACATTACGCTAACAGATAACTTAGTGAAATTTAAAGAACTTAGAAGATTATCAAATAAAAACTGAATATTTGATGAAGGAGAAGGGATACTGCTACCATTGAAAATCGTAAGGCACGTTGGTACAAACAATGAGCTCGTAAGTAAAACACAAAAATTCTGAAAGTATTTTTAAACTTTCAACGTCTTGTAATAGCTAAGCGGCTAAGAGCCAAATTTTAGGCGAATCGTGCACTTTTGGAAAAAAAGCATGACAGTTTCAAAATATCTTTACTGTGGCATATGGAACATTTTTGGATATGGTGCCCACATGTATGACTTCCGGTTTGCCCTCATTACGTCATCAAAGATTCACAAATTCACTATAGAATTTGATATCAACAGCTGTATCTCGGTAACCAGCAGACTAATTTTGATTTTCTATGGCTTGTTGAAAAGATAATTTTGTAAGCCACAAATAAGATCCTATTACACATTAACAGAGCTTCGAACAGGTTAGGGGGGAAAGCTCAAAAATGTAAATTTTAAGTGATTTCAATAGGTATTATCACATTTAAATTAAAATAACAGCCAAACTAGCTAATAAAAAACATTAAGCCCTATCGTACAAACTGTTCCAAATTTTGTTCCCTTTCCAACAATTCCTAACAACGTTAAACAGATGGTACCGGTGCCGAATTATTACAAGATCAATTATTACTGCACATCATTCAATTATAGTATACTGGCTAGGGGGTTAATTGTTCACTGTCTGTGAAATAATGAAATTTGGTATGGATGCACATGAAGGGTATCTGGAAAAAAATAGTTATGGTAACAGGTAGCAGGTAGACTCCCTCCCCCGAGGGAGGAGGAGGTGATTTACTCCCCCCCCCCAAAAAAAAAACGATTTTTTTTTTGCTGTATGTACTTAACCACAACAAATCAAAAGCATAATGTGAAGCAAAAACGTTCAGCACACAATTCTTGACGGGAAAGGTGATATACATCTTTTACAGAAAATCCCCAAAACCCCAAAATCGTATTAAAGCATATCACCCTTAATTTCCACGAATTCTCCTTTTTTCCAATTGGTTGTTGTAGTGATTTTCGTGTTCAAAATGCTCTTGCGAGCCCTCTAATACCCCGAAATGGACATGCTTAGGATTTTCTGAAAAATCTGGATCTATTGTTTCCGCCAATCTTAACCGAAATTGTTTAACTTATATAGGGACCGTCCTACGCCCTTTTAAAGGTGAAGAGATAACGGCATAGCGGCGAAAACGTATGTTGATTTTGTAATTAAAAATGCTCTTACGAGCCCTCTAATAGCCCAAAATGGAAATGTTTAAGATATTCTGAAAGATGGTGATCTATTCTTTCCACCAATCTTAACCGAAATTGTTTAGCTTAGATAGGGACCGTCCTACGCCAGTTTAAAGGTTAACGAAATACGGATGCAAACCTATTTACGTTGCCTTTTGGACTTATATGTCAGCCTGCCTGAGCGGGGAATCGAACCCACGACCTCTGAAATCAAAGGCCAAGGTCCTACCGCTAAGCCAGATTGACACGGCCCAAAAGGCAACGTAAATAGGTTTGCATCCGTATTTCGTTAACCAAT
>JAHWFP010153978.1:166923-189630 GCA_023313725.1 Lithobius niger | reverse complement strand
GCAAGATCTTGCCAAGATTTAAGCAAGATCTTGCCAAGATTTAAGCAAGATCTTGCCAAGATTTAAGCAAGATCTTGCCAAGATTAGAGCAAGATCTTGCCAAGATTAGACAAGATCTTGCCAAGATCTTAGTCAAGATCTTGCAAGATCTTGACCATTTTCTTGCCAAGATCTTGATAAGATCTTGTACAAGATCTTGCCAAGATCTTAGCAAGATCTTATACAAGATTCTGACATGGGAGGTCTTTAAAAGCAGTACGTTTCTTCAACTCTTCTTTTTCGGCGTGCGTGTCTACTAAAGCATCCCAGACCTTCTTCGGGTTATTAACATCTGCAAACTCATTTTGCCAACGCTGTGAAACTGTTAACAGCTATGTTAATAATGAATCGCAGAGCACAGAGAAGGATTGAAAGATAGCTAGCTGGATACAGTGCAGCAAGATAAAAACAATTACGTTTCGGAAGTGTGCACCTTCTGTCATCAGGTTTACTAAAAAAATATAAAAAATTTCATGGTAAAAAACTAAGTCACGCAGTCCACAAACGGTAGTAAAAACCCCACATCAATTAAAACACCATAAAACCTCATAAAACACATTATTAACCTCACTCATCCCCCACTCAAAAGTGGCAAATTTTGAGGCGAAAAGTAATACCCGCCCTTCCCTCAGCAATCAAATGGGAAAGACCAAATTTTAGCACAAGGTGCAGTCACGTGTTTGTGTGGGTCAGTCTACCATAAATCATGTATTGAACGCCCATGGGCTTGTAAAATTAATTTGTCAGAAATTAGGGGGTGGGTGTTAAAAACAAGTATTATCTATTTTCTAAACTAACTTCTTTCCAGGAAGGGAGTGTTCAGTCACGGAAAAGTAAGCGATAATACTGTCATTCGCGTACATGATCTGGATTCTATCTAGCATTAAAACGATGTCTTTGTTTTCATTTATTCACAAATTTAGGTTATTGTATGGTCTCGTCCAAAATTCAATATAATTCGCACCTTAAAACTAATTTCTAACCATACATACGATCGGTAACATGAGCGGATCAAAATCGTGAACAAGATAAGGCATATGCAATCAATCATTGACGTGCGTGATCTGGTTTCAGTTTAACAAAAACACAATGCCTTTTTCTCATTTATTCACAAGTTTAGTTTATTAGGATGTCCTCCTTCTAATACCTAACATAATTCAAATTTAAAATTAATTTATAATCATCACCAACCTTCAAATTGACAATGCCATAATGAATTTCGCTACCAGGAAGCAAATAACTTTTTTTTACAAGGTCATTCCAGATCTCGGACGTCAGCCTGATCCTTTTTTGGCCGGCTAGCAGATAACTTTTTTTTGTACAAACCTTATATATCCGCCGGATCACCCGGCCACCAAATACCTTTTATTACAAGGTCAGTCTAGATCTCAGGTGTCATCCGGATCACGTTTTTGGAAATTTGCGTCAACATAAAATGTGCTTCCCCATAGTGAATCGCGTTGTCGTTTTGAAGGTTGGTGATGATTATACAAATTAGTTTGAACTTTGAATTATGTTAGATGTTGGAAAGAGGACAATCTAATAAACTAAATTTGTGAATGAACGAGAATAAAGGCATTGTGTTTTTGCTGTACTGAATCCAGATCACGCTCGTAAATGACCGATCGCTAGGCCTAATATTGCCGACTTTTCCGTGATTACAAATGCTCCCTTGAGTTGTGTTGGATTAAAAGTTGATTTTGTTAAATGTATGAAGCTTTTAGTTAATTTTGCCACAGAAAAACCAAGATTTACGGGGATGAAACGTTGCGTTCGTTAAAATGTAAGAAGATTTTAGTTAAATTTGCCACAGAATATCGATGATTTTTAAGGGGTGGGCGTCAACAAGAGTACGTCATGATTTTGACGTATACGCATTTTAGGGGGCTGGGCGTTTCATATGCGAATTACAGTATTTGTCTATTTTGTGGCTATTTAGCAAGTTGTTGATCTATGTGTGAAGTTGTTAAGTTGGAATTTATTAATAATAGGAAAATATTCTTTGAGATATTTTACTTTAGGAATGAGATGATAGCAATAGTTCATGTACTGCAACCTACGTTGGCAACAGCCTCCAGAAGCTTAAAGAGAGATTCGTCACACAATTCTAATTTTAAACATCGTGTTGAAACCAATTCATTGGTCCAGCACTGTTTGGACACTCGCACCTCTCAAATCGTTTTGAAACTGTGCGCACCCCTGATCTCGGAAATGTGCAAATTTTATTTACTGAAAAAAATTCTCGTGTGAGGCTAAATCTGGAATCTCTATAGTCATTCTCACCCATGTCCCCCTGTGCATAATTATCTCATTCGGATGCCTGAAAGAACATTTTCTTATTAATAAATTCCAACTTACCAATCTTCGCACGTAGATTAACAACTAGCTACACACCAGCAAAATATATCAGTGCCTAACAAATAGACTGACCCATACAAACACGTGACTGCTCTTTGTGCTAAAAGTTGGTCTTTCCTCTTTGATTGCTGAGGGAAGGAACGGGTTTTACTTTTCCACCTCCAAACTTGCTACTTTTGAGTGGGGATGAGTGAGGTTAATGTGTTTTATGATGTTTTATGGTGTTTTAATTGATGTTGGGTGTTTACTGCCATTTGTGGACTTCATGACTTGGTTTTTTGGCATGAAGAAAATGTTAGTATACACCTGATGACGGAAGGTGCACACTTCCGAAACGTCTTTGTTTGTATCTTGTTGCACTGTATCCGGCTAGCTATCTTTCAAGCAATGTTAATAGACATCTCCCTTATTCTACGAATTTACTTTGTAGTGGGTCCCTATCACCCGGTCGTATAGCAGTTCCCGCCACGTACTGCCATAGATTTTTTTGCTTTAATACCCTTTTGTTGGGCTAATAGCATACATTACTATCGGGATGTATATTTACCGCTAGCGGATGTCAGTAGGATGTACTCGTTTATGCTCTGACAATGCTCCTCCAGCGGCGGGCTCTGTAGAAGTGAATGTCACTACAGCCGTCTCATTGCCAACATCTAGTTGTCAGCAAACACAACGGCAGATTCATCTGCGTGGTCATGGAAAAATTGTCTTTCTCTATCACATGGCCTAGCTAAGCTAAAAAAAACGTGACCTGTCGGACACGTCCTGTCACGGCGACATCCTGACAGCGAAGAACTACAAGAATATTAGCACGTTGCTGTTCAGTCTTGCCGCTCTTCCAAGCCCGAGCACGAACAACAAACGTTCACGCCCTTTTTTCCCAACGACTATGGACCTTCCATCTTCTAGGTTTCGGCATCAACTACAAAAAGTCTTGACTCACTCCTGCCCAACCATTTATTTTTCTCGGCATTTGGTTTCACCTGTCAACAGCAACAATCATCCCTTCTCCGGGCCACATCGAAGACACAGTGAAGCACTCCTAGCGATTTCTAACTCTAAGCGTTTACACACTTTGAATCTCAACAGCATAGTAGGAAAACTAGCGTCCTTGGCAATTCTAGTACCATACAGCATATGGATGACAGGCCTTTCCACTTGTATCGCATAGACACTTGGGGATTTCTTCAACACCCACCCTCTGGATAAATCCTTTCCAATGGAAACACTCTTTTGGAGGTTCGATGTCAACGTCTTGCCTCAAACGACACCTCTTCACGAACCCAAGTCAGACCTCGTTCTGCTAACAGATGCGCATCACTGACCGGCTGGGGAGCCCACATAGGAGATCTAGAAGTCTTGGGCACATGGGCAGATAACGAGCTCGACCACATCAACATCCTGTAGTTTACATCAGTTCTCAAAGCTAAGCTGTAAACCACTTCCAGAACACGATTACAGGCAAAGTAATACAAGTACAAGTGGACAACACCACGCCAGTAGCTTACCTACAAGAAGGCGGAGGGACAAAGTTCCTGAATCTTCAGTAAATGACATCAGAAATGTTCAGACTTTGCATCAGTCTAAACATCACTCTCCTCTCTCTCCACATCCAGGGCGTCGGGACGTCATTGCAGACTCACTTTCCAGACGCGACAAAACTGCGTCGGGAGAATGGACCCTCAACACATAAATTTGCAGACCTCTGTTCGCCATCTGGGGCACCCATCCAGTAGACTTTTTTGCACGAGGCACAATACCAAACTTCCCTCTTCATCAAGCATGGGCAGTGGACGCAATATCGACACCTTGGAAGAACCTTTTCGGCTACTGTTTCTACCCTTCAAACTATTACCCCAAGCAATCCGGGAAAAAAATGTTGACTCATGGCCTATTCATCCTATTGCTCCGGATTGGCCAGTGTTACCATGGTTCCCTCAACTTCTCCAGCTTCTCATAGACAATCCACGGAGTCTTACCAGACCAGCAAGGCATGCTTTCTTAACAAAAGAGCCCAACCCAACCTCCAGCACTCTGAATCTCCAGCTCCACCCAACCTCCAGCGCTCTGAATCTTCACGGGTGGGTACAATCATCAGACTCCTCAGAGGCAGGAATTCTTGAGCCAAAAGCAGTCAGAATTGCTGCGAAAGCCATCAGGATTTCCACCAACTAGATCTATTACAGCTACTGGGATAGATGGTTTCATTGGTGTAACCGACGGAAAGTCAATCGACTCGATTCCTCTCTGTGAACTCATTGATCTTTTTGACTCCATTCTTATAAGCGCTCTGCTGCCAATTTAGTCTTCAATGCTGTTGAAGGAGAAACTTTATTGGACGACTTTCACATTTCCTCTTTAATCAAATCCATCAAAATCTGTTGCGAATCTTGCAGTTACTTTTTTTGTTTTTGTATGTCGGATTTGCTAATTAAGGTGTATTTGATGCCATTGTTGAGGAGAGGAGTTCAATTTATTGCATGTAAATTGCATTATAGCGTGTGCCTGGGTATTTTCTAGTATTTTTCTTATTGTTGGTATTTCTCATGTGTTATTAGCCTCTTGCTCTCATGTAAAAGGCCAAATGACTGTAAACCAATCGCCTTCACTGTAGGCTCGAGGCACGTGCTCTGTCACGCATGCTCCCCTGATTTTTTGGGCTTTTTTCTTGTTGTCCTTCATAGCAATAAATTTCTCAGTCTGGACTCTGCAGCTGAATTGACAACAGCTCCTTCTCTGCCTCCTTAATTATGATCTGATAATTTGGAACCTTCTATGCCTTTTCTTCAAGCCTGAGGCCTTTTAGGCCTTTTCCTTCATTTGAATTGGAATACGGCCTCTTAAGCCTTTTAGTCATGTTCTGATTTAATTCAGTTCATCCTATGGTAACTATGATAAGTTTTAGCAACACTTCTCAACTTCTCTGCGAAGTTAGTTTAAACCTAAACTAAACCATTTCAAGTTATTTAGGAACCCAGAGGACTGCTTTGGCTTAAAAAAAACCCGTGGTGGATATTCTGTTACAAGGTTTTCACTGAAGATCATCCCTTAGGGAATGGCGGTCTTGAGGAGTGGTAAAGAGATTCCGTCAGGGAGTAACACGCGATAAATTGGTATAAGCAAATTCATTCGCATCATCCCTTATTTACCAACTTCGTTAGGGCCACCCACTTTGGTTTGAGGCTTTTCCCTTAACTATTTCCTAAAAAAAAATCGAAAGACTAGTGGGAAGACGTCTTTTTCTTCAGTGGGACCTCACCTTCGTTCTGAACTCTCTCATGACTGAATCATACGAACCCATAACCAATTGCAACCTCTAACTACTGACAAGGAAAACTTGTCTTTCTACTTGCCGGTCAGAAAATATCCACTACCTGTAAATTTAATTGCATTCAGTTCCTGAGTGCTGTTTACCCTGGAGGATTTTTAATTCTCGCGATACACCCAGCTCATCCGCCCATCTGCGCATGCACAACCATATGCAGACCCTCCATGAATAGGGCTACGGCGAAAGCCAGCCATCTCTTTTCCTCCAGCGCTCGTCCGCGACGCACGCTGTTACCCTGGTTCCTCATTTTCATCCGTCTTTCACCATGAAGAAGCCTACGCCTGGAGACCATCACCTTTCTCGTCGATTCCTTCGTCCTGCCTACACTTGAAGATCATCACAAGAATCTTTCGAAAGTCCTTCGTTCTGAAGATCGAACGTGAAAGCCCCTGTCCATGTGGCCTCTCATCGAAAGCCTTTCACCAAAAGACCACTCGTCGATTGCCTGTCACTTTCTTCACCTGATGCTGTCGTCGAAAGTCTTTCATCTTTCACCTTGCTTTCATTGAAAGTCCAAGATGGCGCCGAATCCACTAGCACCCATATTCTCGTCGAAAGTCCTTCACGACGCTTTCATCCCGTACCACTGAGCACTCGTCGGAAATCCAAGATGAAGCTGTCTGTCCGTTATTCATCGACCTCTTCAGCTGACCTCTGTGTGTTCCCCGCATCGTGTCGCCTCTCCGTCGTACTGCCGCCCATTTGCCTGTGCATCATTGCCACCCCTACGATTTCTGCTTATGGACCGTCGCCAACTGCATTCCCCACCTAACTGGAATCCCCTGCTCTCTATTGCCGAGTTTCGTCGCTTTCCCGTCGACGCACCTTGCAACCGTCTTCTACCGCTCATCACTTTCATAAACCTTCGCCGCTTTCACCTCTTTCGTCACTTTCATCCAGGATGGCGTCACATCACTTGCATCGCTTTCGCCGCTTTCGTCACTTTCATCCAAGATGGCGTCACATTACTTGCAACGCTTTCGCCGCCTTCACCTCTTTCGTCACTTTCATCCAAGATGGCGTCACATCACTTGCATCGCTTTCGCCGCTTTCATCCAAGATGGCGTCACATCACTTGCATCGCTTTCGCCACTTTCATTTCTTTCGTCACTTGCATCGCTTTCACTGCTTTCATCGCCGCAACCTTGTCGGACCGACATGCTTCTCACCTGAATTCTTCCCTTTCTGCACATCAATTCTAAGCTGCTGTACCTCATTATTCGTCTGAAACAGCCATCCTAACCTTCAATCATGTGCCTGCTGTCCCTCATCTTCGCTGTAACAGTCGCTCAACCTTCTATCAACGCCTGCTGTCCCTCATTTACGTCTCCAGCAGCCATTCGATCCCATGGTCAACGAGCCTGCTGTCCCTCATCTTCGCTGTAACAGCCACTCAACCTTCTATCAACTCGCCTGCTGTCCCTTATTTTCGTGTCTAGCAGCCATTTGAACCCATGGTCAACGAGCCTGCTGTCCCTCATCTTCGCTGTAACAGCCATTCGACCTTCTATCAACGCCTGCTGTCCCTCATTTACGTCTCCAGCAGCCATTCGATCCCATGGTCAACGAGCCTGCTGTTCCTCATCTTCGCTGTAACAGCCACTCAACCTTCTATCAACTCGCCTGCTGTCCCTCATTTTCGTCTGCAGCAGCCATTTGAACCCATGGTCAACGAGCCTGCTGTCCCTCATCTTCGCTGTAACAGCCACTCAACCTTCTATCAACGCCTGCTATCCCTCATTTACGTCTCCAGCAGCCATTGGAACCCATGATCGACGAGCCTGCTGTCGCTCATCTTCACTGTAACAGCCACTCAACCTTCTATCAACTCGCCTGCTGTCCCTCAGTTTCGTCTTGAGCAGCCATTTGAACCCATGGTCAACGAGCCTGCTGTCCCTCGTCTTCGCTGTAACAGCCACTCGACCTTCTATCAATGCCTGATGTCCCTCATTTACGTCCCCAGCAGCCATTCGAACCCATGGTCAACGAGCCTGCTGTCCCTCATCTTCACTGTAACAGCCACTCAACATATCAACTCGCCTGCTGCTGTTCCTCATTTTCGTCTGTAGCAGCCATTTCAACCCTTTATCTACGTGCCTGCTGTCCCTTATCTTCGCTTGTGACGGCCACTCAACCTTCTATCAACGCCTGCTGTCCCTCATTTTTGTCTCTAGCAGCCATTCTAACCCTTTGTCAACGGGCCTGCTGGCCTTCATCTTCGCTGTGACAACCACTTAAAAACCCGTGCATCATTATGTTCCTCTCACCGGTTTGACCGTCGACCTCGGCAACAACTCTATAATTCACAACCACCGATTCCATACGGTCAACGCCAATTTCGTCTGGCTCCTCCAACTTCGTCTAACCCTCCCATGGATCCTCGTCACCCACATCCCGGCATCAACATAATGAACTTCCACCTATGACTCATCGCTTCATGGAGGAGCAATCTAACAAATTTCTTACAAGACCTCCCCTGTCACCATCTGTGCCCCCCCCCCCCATCTACACATGATGCTTCTTATGTACGGGAATGGACTGCATCTCCTGTCAACGGCTCTCGCAGACGCATTCTACCTGCTCACTCGTCCCTACAAGAAGAAACGGCACTCAACCTCATCTTCATTGGATTTACATCGACTTCTCAACAATCGTCCATCCCACGACGGCTTGACACGGCACTAGCCCTTGAAGCACGTCGCCACACTCTACACCTGAACGGCAATCGCCAGACCCTTACGAAGACTCCTTACAAGCCCAAGTTCCCCGAACCATGAAAATTGGCGCAGCCATGTTGGCAATCATGTTCACTCCTCGATCCATCATCATCAGTGGCTTTGCAATCTTCCAATTCAACAAGGCTACTAATCCATCAAATCGGCCTCTTCAGGACAATCACACACCTACGGCCCTTCCTGCACAACTGCCGGCTTCCCACACACATGATGCTGCTTCTTGCCACCCCTCTCGGCCCCAACCCCAGGCTAACGTATTGACCTTGTCAATCAACCAGTTCATGAACCATTAACTGAATCTCGACAGTTTTTCATGTGTGCCACCTTCACTCGAACGCACGTTCCCATCTTTTGCTTCCACCCGCGCTATACAGTAACAACATTCTTCCGTTACTACCTCCAGAACACGGATTTAACCTGTCACTTCTGAACATTTCAAAACCTGCATCCAACCTTACACCCAGAGTTTCTGGAACTTCTCACCACTCCTGTCCCTTCCTTCATGAAACACCGCAGACTTCTGTCCGTTCGCGCCAAACAACCTGCTGCCAACCGACCACGTTGTTCCCTCAACCTATTGGCCTAGTCAACGCTCACCTCGCCTGTCCTCATCCATCAACGCAGTCCCTCGGCTCGCTTGTCAACCCACCAATCAGCACAGCCCTCTTTCCCGCCTCAACGCGTTCATCACATCCTCTACGTTGTTCACGTTATCCCGTGTGCGCCTCTTAAAACCTGCCACCCAAGCTACGTGGCGGCAAGTCCAACACCCTCATCCAAGGATGGAACCCTGATCTGGCACGAATTCCCGTTACCTGCACTTGCGCCGCAATTGTTTCAAAAAGAGCCCGTTACGACCCTCACACTGCGTGCCAATCTCACCGAAAGTGTGACTTCGACACCGACCCGTGTAAGATTTGCCTCACCATACCTATCCACGATTGGCCCCTCATTTGTATGAAGAACCGTGCGGCCAAAAAAACGTTCTCAACAAATTAAGGAAAAGAAAGCTTTTGATCGCGCATTGACCTTTACAAACTTGACGATGACCTCAACCCCCACTTTGGTGTCCCCAACCACTTCATCCGCAACTTCTACCAACCCTTCATCAACTACTAAATTGTCTTCAGCAACGGAGCCTAATTCTAAACCTGTTGCCACAGTTTCACCTGCAAAAACTAACGCTGCCATTGCTCCAATCACAGGGCCTGCGGTTGATCATGACACGTCGTTTGGACTTGACTACACACCATCTAAACATTCTGAACACCCACGCTTCAGCGACTCGTCAGTTCTGCGGAAAGCAATTCGTCACCGTCTTGACCTTAATGCTAAAGAACAATCTCGCCGTAGGAAAAATTGTGCCCCCGTTGCATCTCGTATCCAACACCTGGAACAGAAACTTGCAAAGCTGAAAAAATCTTTTCCACCTACAAACTCAACATCGAGAATTTAACAGCGAGTAACAGTCACCTTCGTCGAAGAGTTGAACTAGCAGATGCCAGATTCCAATGACTATCACCACTTCCAAACACTGTCCAACGCCAACCGATCTTCAAGATTCATCGGCCTCAACCCCCAATCAAACCTAAAATCACACGATCTCATCGTTCAACCCAAACCACTTCAACCCCCTTACAACTTCAGATTGGTTCAACCATCATCAAACCAACTTCTAACGAATCACTATCTACACCACCCAGCCTCCCTGACCTCATGCGTCAAGAACACTGTGCCATCACTCGAGTGGATCAGGGCGAATCAGGCTATGCCTCTTGAAAAATTTGTTGCTCGCCAAATATGGCAATGGGATAACGCGCCCTACTTTCAGCCCGCCAAAAATGAAATGAGAAAACTCGCTCTCCAACGCACCCGCCAACTACCATGCATCACCTGCAGATCTAAAGCAAAGGGCTGTTCGTTTTCTTTCACCTCCAGAACATAATCACTCCACAGAATTTCCATTAAAACAATCTCATCTGGATCCTGGCCGGAATTACCCTTCACATGTTAATCTCTACAGGAAATTCTATGTGACCGGACATTCCTTTTTTTCCACCACACCTTAAATCTCACCATCAAATCTTCAATCAACTTCACTCATTATTACGAAGGTAATTCTCTTTTCCATTTGTTTTTAATACATATTCATGAAAATCTTCCCACTGCAGTTGCCCTTGCGGCTCTTTCTGCTGAGATTGTGCGACAGTATTCTCTTCCATCATGCTGTCCCCAACACAATCTCCGGGACCCAACTCACGCCCTTGGGAACCCGTCATGATGGTACCCGCCACCTATACTGACGAGGTCAACTGTAAATGCAATTAAATTTACAGATAGTAGATATTTTCTGACCGGCAAGTAGAAAGCCCAATTTTACCTAGGGGGAGGTCAAAATTGGTTTCTATTGCCTAAAGAAAATATACACTACCTGTAAATACCCACCCAACCTCCCCTCTTCAGTCTCCACATGACTGACATATTGAGAAGAAAAGTAGATGGCTGGCTTTCGCCGTAGCCCTATTTATGGAGGGTCTGCATATGCTTGCGCATGCGCAGATGGGCGGATGAGCTGGGCGTATCGCGAGAATTAAAAATCCTCCAGGGTAAACAGCACTCAGGAACGGAATGCAATTAAATTTACAGGTAGTGTATATTTTCTTTAGGCAATAGAAACCAATTTTGACCTCCCCCTAGGTAAAATTGGGCTTTTTACTAACCCTCGCTTCCAGTCTACGCTTAGAGAAATTCAAGCTTTATCAATGGACCTTGCCTACCTTTCATTTCCTGCTGACTATTGTTCCATAACCTTACTACCAAGACCTTCATTCACAGCAAAAACTCAAAAGAGGACTTCGAAACCCATAATTATTGCAGCGGTTACTCCTCTGACAGGCAACAAAACCGAAAGCTTCCTTTGTGTAATAATAGCTCTACGCTTCTACCTTGAATGGACGGAAAGCAATGAAATTTGCTAAGGCAGAAATTAACTATTCTTACCACAGTTAAAACCTCTTTAATACTAACTTTAAGGAGGCTGCTAAAAATGTTCTTATTAGCCATCGTTCTTATTAACCGTACGAGAGAAATTGGACTGCAGCTTTAAAATAATGTAGCCTACCGGTATATTGTATTCGCTTTTCATTCGTCTTTGACCTTCGCGCTTGCGCAAATAGACTAAATCTTTTATGACTTTCCAAGATGGAGTCTACTAGCGATCAATGTTTTGTTGCGTTAAACGAAACGAAATTCGAGGGGGGTGGGAAGAAACCGTTACGAACAGCAAATTCGTAAAAATTAAGCTGGAATTATAAATATTTGTTCATTTGTACGTCGTAGTAAGAGAGTTTTTTTTAGCTGTATATATTTAGTGCTGACTGAATAGCTGACCAATCAATATCTTGAAAAAAGTTCTTATTAAGCGGGCATATTCTTCTTATCTAATAATAAAGAATTCAAGAAATTCTAATAAAGAATTCAAGAAAAGTTTGGTGAAACATCAGCATCAATGATCGCATCCTGGACCAAGACTGTTATCAAGAACGTTTATGAAGTTGCAGACATCCGCTGCCAAGACAACATCAAAGTTACGGCGCACGAGCCGAGTGCCATCTTGACATCTTGGCCTTCCAGAACAGCATCCTGATTGATATCCTACAAGCTGCTTCGTGGAAAAACAGGTCTGTCTTCACCTAACACTACTTTAGGGACATGACCGTCGATGCTGACGGATTACGTCTGGGACCCATCATCTCTGCCAGAAGTGTCGTTGAACCCCCACAACACTAAGAAGAAATGTCATATAAATGGCCTTTTTCAGGGCCACCTCATCAGGAAAGAGACCATATTTCTGTTTTCATCTAACTGTTTTAATAAACTTCAATTGTGCTAAAGTCTGTGACTTTTGGGGGATCCAACTCCTTACCCGTAGGGAACCCGTCAGTTGGTGCTCACCGCCTTTTTTGACGAGGTCTAATGCAATGCTAAAATTGTAGGTAATGGATATGTCTGCAGCAGTAGAAAGAGAATTGGCCAGCCCCACCAGCTAAATTCTGTTTCTATGTGCCATACCAAAATATCACTACATGTAAATTTTTGCATTCAGGTCCTGGATGCTGTTACCCTGGAGGAATTAAAACTCTTTAGATCCTCCCAGCTCGGCAGCCCATCTGCGTATAAGCAAGCACAAAACAAACATTCTATAAATGGTGTTACGGCGTTCGTCTCTTTTCCTCCAACCTCTGGCCAGACTAGGTCACCACTGTTAACCCGCTCCTTAACTTTGAAGACACCATCCTTCGTTCGAAAGATCTTGCGCTCCGTCATGAAGGATGCTTCACCTTTATTCGTCTGAAAAAGATCCTTTGCCCTAATGATCCTTCGCCTGAAGACGCCCATCCCGCATGACGATCCTTCGCCTGTACTTTCGCTGGAAGAAGATCCTTCACCGAAAGATCGTCGACTTAAGGGAACAACTCGACACATCAATGTCCTCGACGGTACCTCGCAAGCCTCCGTCTCCACCTGCCAGCCCTCCACGTAAAAACCCTTGAATCGTCGCACTTTCATCTTTTTAGGCTCTACTAAAGCTTCAGATTAGAATTTTTTTTTAGTAGACAGTGGCCAGTGGATTGGTTATGTTTAGTCGCCAAAATAAAATTGTTGGTCGCCAATGAGTACAATCTCTAATTTTGCGGCCAAGCACTAGTTATGCAATTTATAAGTTTACTGGGATTTAGCTTCCCCCTCCCCCGCGGGGGGTCCATCAGCTGTCGACGTGCCGTTAAGCCTCAATGCCCCCCCCCCCCCCCATCACGGTAATAAATGTAAACCAGCAACATAACAGGCCAAGATCTATTTTTACGGCCATGTGAGCGGCTTTTAATTTTAATTTTTCTTATAACACTTTGCTGTCAAAATACAAACCTTTTTAAAATTTACCTTTGTATTCTAAAGTTTAATATTATACAATTTCATGCTGAATTAAACGAAAAGGTATCTCTTACATATTTCATTAAAATAGTTATTAACAACTTTAAGCATGGCTGTTATCAGTTAGTCATGTCTGTTTTTTTTAATCGGCTAGCTATTCCTGTCAGTCATCTGTGAATTTAAATTTCTTTTATTTCCTAAATATATCCCAATCAAACTATTAATTAAATCGAAAATGCAAAAAAATCTTTAAAAAAAAAATATTTACATCTTTTGGCATGGTTATCAGTTAGTCATGTCCGGTTTTTCAGTTGGTTAGCTATTCCTAGGAGTTATGTCTGTCTGCATTTAAATTTCATTTAATATTTTAATAACACCAAACACAACATTTAATTAAATCGCAAATGTAAAAAAAAAATTTTTAAATTGTTGAAAAAAAAAAAGCAACTTCTTTTGTTGATTAGTTATTCCTACTTCCGGTAGGCTAGGACTGACGATCTTAAGCTGTTTACATCGTCTGGCAGTGGCTTCATCTGAAAACGAAATTAAAGAAGCAGATTTCAGCAGTTTCTCCAAAGAAATGAATCTTGGGTACTTTAATCTTAACACCTACCACATGAAGTGAATGTTTAAATCTTTTAGAAATAAAAATTCAAAGGTAAATAAATTGTTTGTCCATGTATTAAGCCTAACTAACAATGACGTCTGAATCCCGGGAAAACGTGCCTCTAGTTAGGCTAAGCAGAACGGTTGGCATTTTTTTTTTTGCTATTAGGTGAAGGTAAGTTACATCGGATTAACACTTTTTGTTTCTTATGCCAGGAATATCAACTTTGCCAGTAGGTTCTGCATTCATATTGCGATCAAGGCTCTGATCAGCAATATCAGTTCAGCACACCTTATTTTCAATAAATAAAACGTGACAGTAGTCGCCAACTTTGTCGAGTGCAGTAGTGTCTTATTGTCGCCAGCTATCACGTTTTACCGGCCAACTGGCGTGTGGCGACCGTTAGTCTGAAGCTTTAGGCTCTACCCTTTCCTTCGGCTTCTGCAGCACGGAAACTGAAGATCCTACGCTTCCTATCCTTCGTCGAAAGATGTTCCCTCGTTTCAAATGATCATAAACTTTGGACATTCCCTCGTCAGGTACCCATCCACCGAAGTTCTTGGCATCTAGCCCCACTTCAACACTGGGTCTCTTCATCCCTCCCTCCATTGGCAATTCCTCTTCATGCAGAAGATCCTTCACTTCGGCCGTCCGTCCTACTGAAGATCCTTCGTTATATCCTTCGTCGAAAGATCGCCATTTTTGGAACTTCTTGACTCATCTCATCCACCCTTGACTCGTCGTTACCTCTCAGCTTCGCCCACTGTCAGCATTCCCACTTCATACGGTTTCCCTCTCTGGTATCTTTCATCGAAAAATGATCCTTGTACTTGGCATCGTCGCTTCTTTGAAGGCCTCATCGTTATTGCTTCAGCACGTCTTCATCACCACCTGAATCTCCTTCCTCTGATCTTGCCTCTACTCTCGATGTTCTCCAGAACTCTTTCACCCGATGATCTGACGGCCTCGGAATCTCATCCAGCCTGCCGTTTTCACTCTTCGAAACTGTTGCTCCACCCTCATCTTCGTCAAAAGATGATCCTTCACTTTGATGCATCCTTCACCGATATCTCTCTCAGTTTGGTGTTTCCTCATCGAATATGTCAACCTTTTGTGCGTCTTGGACTACTCTAGCTCGCCTGGATGACCTGCCCCAATCTTTCCGGCCTTGGAATCCCTTACCTCCACCTCGCCTTGGGGATCATCTCTGCTGCTTCGTCGAAAGATCATCCACTCTGCGCAATTTTCTGTCCTATCGGCCCATTTCCATCAATGCTGCACCTTACATACCCCACCCCCTGCCCTTACGTGAACTTGTCAGGCCTGGGGGATCATCAGCTTCCACACTAAACTTTTCCACCGCGAAGTCGATCCTTCGTCGTGCGTTTATTCCGCATCGAAAGATCATCCTGTCGGACTTCCTTTGTTAGCTTCTGCCTCACCACATTGGTAACACCTCCTTCTTAGCATCTGTGGCCCAGTTGTTTTGTGCCTTCTGTGCGCCTCGCCTCCAACTCTGTTACACCGACCACCCTTCGGCTTTCCCCTCACCTGACACACTTGTCTGCCATTCTTAACTATCAAGTTTAAGGCGCTTTTCTATCTTTCTCAAGGATCTGTCCTCTCCACCCCATCAGTTTAATTTAACTGACGTTGCCTTGTCACTCTTCATGCTCTTAACATTTTGTCCACCCCATTGCTGGCTTCCCCCTCATGCAACGTCTGGATGCCTTACTATCACCCGTTCGGCGGAACCCTGCAACTGGCATCTCTGCTCAGCCTATCTCTCCCGCCCTCGGCGCCTATCTGTCTTGAGGCTCCCCTCTCTGGTGGTCTTCTGCACCACCCTCGATGTTCCGCCTCCAGTCGTCTCCTTTGCCACCATGGCTCCGAAACTTCGAGGAGGGAAATCTGGCTCATCTTCTAATCCCCAGATGGGATCCATCCAAAGAGCACCAACCGGATAAATGTACATGCCCTGCAATCGTATCCTGCCGCAAACGTATAACCCACACACAGTCTGTCAGACCCACTGAAAATGCAGCTTTGACTCGAATCCATGCACCATCTGTTTGAAGATCCCATTGTTTGACTGGCCTCTCATCTATCAAAAGAACAACGTCGCCAAGATTCGGTCAAACCAAATTCATGCTCGGAAAGCAAAGGCCTTATCCACGTCATCTGCACTTCGTCCTGCCGGTAAGTATGTCTCAAAATCGCCGACACCTTCATCCCTGTCTTCGGCATCGTCGTGTTCAACATGTTCTTCCATTTCTTTATCCGTAACCCCTCCTGTGATTCCACCGGACTCCCTTAAATCATCCACCATGCAACCCCCGCCACAACCAGCGTCCGCAAATGCATCTTCTTCAACTTCGGCTCCAGCAAGCCTGCACCCACTACTGTTTTAATGACTGGCTCTGCCTCAAAAGCCACCGCTTCGGCTCAACCTCCCACAACATCCCCTTCCACTCATCCCGGTGATGTGTGTACCCTCCCACCCTCTTCTTTGTCACCGAAATCTCTACCTACTGCCTATGACTCTTTAGGTCTTGACTTCTCACCTGTGAAATGCTCTATTTCCGAATTTCTCCAGCAAATCTGTGCTACGAAACTTGTTAAAACGTAAATTGGAGTTATTATTTGCCAAACAAAATTAACCTGATAATTTTGCATTACATTGTCCTGAATGGATTGTCTCCTTGGAGTTTTCGGTTGCTTGTAGCCGCCTACTTGCATGTCCCTACTGCGTCTGCGCGACGCAGTCTTCCTCTATATAAAGGTAGAGAGTGGCCGTTACCGGCAATAATTTTCCTCCAGAGGTTCCTATGCGTCACCTCGCTTTTCGTTCTTCCGCCTTTCGTCCAGGAGTTTGGATTTTTGTCCCGTCTGATGCCCACAAGATGGCCACCACCGAAGACGACTGCTCTCACCCCGATTGTGCCAATCGCTTCGGCTTCGGATGCTGCTCTTCCACCTGCTAACCCCCGACTCCCGGGCTAGATTCCAACGACGATAACGACTCACCGCTTCATGATGGCCAACAGACCCAGCCTCCTCCCGACCTTGGAAGAGGACCTCCGCCAAGCCAAAGAATTCTTCCGTGAAGCGAAAAGCAAATACCACTAGGCAACGGCCGTGAAGAACCAGCTGCCTGCCACTAACTCTCCACTTGACCTTTCGTCCACGTCCTCTCGCAGAGATCACAGCGTCACCTGCAGTGAAGCCCACAATCTAGTCGCCTCGGTCTTTCGTCAATACGCAACACAAAACACTCAAGAATGGGTAGCATCTACCATGAGCCACGACAGCCACAAGCGACACTCTCCCATCCCTTCGTCCACGGCAAAGAAACGAAAACCTACATCCCTTTCGGCCACAACCACGGCGCCGCCTGCTGTCGGGTCGCGAGACCCACCACCAGCGCCTCCATCGGCCGCCAAGCACATCCACTTCACGAACGACAACACCGACGACCCGACCATCCCTTTTGCGTCACTAGTCAAAACAGTAGAAGAGACTGTGCCTGATTGCTTTCTGTACAAACCATCCTAGTCCGCCGACGCTCCTGTCATTAACAGACCGGCCATGAGACCGATTTCGGATTTGCCCTTCGTGACAAAGATGCCAAGCCCCACAACCTTCTAGGCCAATCGACGACACTCCTGACATGTCTACTCCGCAATGGCGGTTCCCTACTGGGAAAAGGTGAACCCTTACAATTGGATAAGGAACCCCCAGCCCCGGCCATGAGTCAAGCTTCTTCCGCCCTTTCGGAGATGGCGCCACCAACCCAAGGAACTTCGACACTTACCAAGAATGTAAGTTCCTTTGCGGCGCAGTCAAGCTGGATTTTGGGACCGCCTTCACTATCCCTAAATGGGTCGAAGTACCTTCCTTCGTCCTTTATGACAATTACAAATGCTTACGCTTGAGCCTACGTGCCGCTCCCAAGCCGACGTGTCCAATATGGCAGTCAACGCATTGTGTGAGAAGCTTTCGGCCGACGCCAGCCCTGAAGAGATTCGCAACCTTTCGTCCCTCATAATCCAACTCTGTCAAAAAGCAACCTTTGCCACCTACCTCTCCCTGAATTGGGCAACACAGGCTTTGTTTAACAACACCCTGATTTTAAGAGAATCGGCTCTCAAATCCACAAATAATCTCAACGAAGCATCGACTGCGGAATCAACCCCTTCATAATCTGACACCCTCTTCCGTGGCTTGATTCCGACCCTTGCGCCCCACCTGGACATTTCTCGCAACCCCAAACCCTTTCATCAAGACAAGTCGTCCTTTCGTCCACACAAGACCAACAAACACCCAAACCCACAAATGACCCCATCCGAAGATTGGAACAAGCCGTCGACTTCCACCACTCCCACACGGAACGACAACTCCAACGGTCATAAGAACCAGCCCTTTCAGCCAGACCAGCAGTCACGATCTTGCCTTAACCAACGGAGCCAGCAGAAGCGTGCCGCAACCCCTGACCACCGCAGCCTGTACTCATCCCCCGGTGGCCGCAGCTCCGACCGCAAACAATGACTGCTCCCGGCTCTCCTGCTTCCCGGTCGGCGCAAGACTTTGCCACTTCTACCCGGCTTGGGAAAGACTAACAAGCAACACCGAAATTCTATCAACAGTCAAGAAGGGCTTTCGTCCCACATTCCTGTCGGACCCATCTCTAGCGATCACCCCTCTGAGGAACTTCACATCGCCGATCTCAGAATCCCAGGCCGAGATTGCACTTCTTGCAAAATGTCAATCATCAGACGCCACAACTTGGACCCGGGGTTTTACAGCACGATTTTCACCCGGCCGAAGAAATCAGGAGGCCAGAGGCTCATCTTCAACATGAAACCACTAAACAAGTACATCGACAACCCCCCACTTCAAGATGGAAACACTGGAAACCATCCGTCAGTCCTTCAAACATGATGACTGGACAGTCTCCATAGACCTACAGGATATGTACCTTCATGTACCGCTACACCCGTCCTCAACCAAATCCTTCCAGTTCATCTACGACCACCAGGTCTACGAATTCCGTTGTCTGCCTTTCGGTTTGAACGCAGCACTAAGAATTTTCACCATGGTCCTAAAAACCAATTCTCGCTCACCTACACCAACAACAAATCCAGGCAAGCGCATACCTCGACGACTGGGCCCTCCACAACCAAGGCCCCCTTCGTCTCGAACAAAACCGGGACCAGACAATCCTGCTACTAAACCAATTAGGATTCGGCGTAAACCAATCCAAATCACGCATCACTCCACAGCAATCCTTCACGTTCCTAGGCGCCTCATTCTATCATCAGCCACAATTTCTCTATTACTAGAAAGAGTCTAAGCCACATTCGTCACTTCCAAAACCAAGATTCCTTCTCTATCCGAGAATTAAACTCCCTAATCGGGAAAATGGACTCGATGGCAAATCTTATCCCTTATGGCCACTGGATGGTAAGACCCTTTCACCACCACCGGATCGACAATTGGTCAAACCCTCAACTCACCCAAGACCAACAATGGCCTTTCCACGAAAACCTTCCCCAAGAAAGCCTCCTCTGGTGGGCGGACGTGACGAGCCTAACCAAGACGGTTCTGCTTCACGAACCCACTCCCAATCAACTCCTTTTCACCGATGCCTCAAACCACGGCTGGGGAGCCCACCTGAACAACCAAGAAACCTCAGGCACTTGGCAGAAAGACATATCGCTCCACAACCTAACCTCCGAGATCCTCCACCTCTGCATCTCGAACAACATAACACTGTTACCCCCTCACTTACCAGGGAACAGGAACGTCATGGCAGACTCCAGTCTCTCGCCGAACACCTCCAACAGAGAATGGCACCCCAAGAAATCCATCTGCGAATATCTCTTCATGACATGGGGAACATCAATGTTAAACATATTCGCCACAAGGCACAATGCCAGATTTCTCCATTACATCAGCCCAATCCCGGACGAGCAAGCAATGGCAGTCGACGCCCTGACGTACCCTTGGCACAACCTTTACGCATAACTGTTCCCACCATTCAAACTCCTTCCACAAGCACTACAGAAAGGCGAAGAAAGCCAAAGCCTCTTCCTCCTCATAGTCCCCTTCTGGCTGTCGGTACCATGGTTCCCACACCTGCTGTCTCTACTAGTCGACACCCCAAGAAGCCTCCCTCTCCTTCCAGATCTTCTGTCTCAACAAAAGAGCTCAAAACTCCACCCAAACCTGTCCAGCCTAAACCTACACAGGTGGCTACTATCATCAAACTCCTTAAAAAGGCTGGAATTCATTAAGAGGATGCCATCCGAATGCTTCAAAAGCTACCAAAGACTCAACAAACAGAATGTACGACGGTCATTGGTCCAAATGGTTTCATTGGTGTTTGGCAAGGACATTTAATCCAATCGTCCCCTCTCTACCCGAACTGCTAAGATTTTAGACCGACCTTTTCAACACCGACAAGCTCAAAGGCTCAACAATTCTCGTCTACTGTTCAGCCCTAAACTCGGTCTTCAAGGCAGCAGAAAAAACCAAACTGCTCGAAGACTACCGAATCTTGGCACTCCTCCGCTCCTTCGAAAACGAACGACCTACAACGAGAAGAATCGTCCCAGACTGGGACTTGTCAATCGTCCTGCAATCCCTAATTGAAGCCCCCTGCGAACCGATGCAAGACAGCTCCCTTCATCTCCTAACCCGGAAAACTGTCTTTCTCGTAACACTAGCAGCAAGCGCCCGTTGTTCCGAAATCCAAGCCTTATCGCCGACCCAACCTACTGAATTTTCGGTCTAAACTGCTCGTCAGTAACCCTTCAACCAAGAGCGGGATTCCGAACCAAAACACAGAAACCATCCGAGCCCTCCAAACCCATTACATTTCCAACTCTATCCAACTTAACAGGGGACGAACCTGAACGTCTTTTATGCCCCATCCGAGCACTCCGCTTCTACCTAACCCGAACACATCCGAAGAGGCAGAAACCAACTTTTCCTACCTGTAGACATTCAAACATGAGAAACCTCAGCTGAGATGATTTCTCGTTGGATAAGGAAAACAATCGATGTTGCTTACAACAAAGCAAACCTAAGCAGGGAAAGAGCAACAGCACACTAAGAGAGCGATTTCAACATCATGGGCACTTCACAACGCCACACCCATAGAAGAAATTCTTGCAACTGCGTCCTGGCGTCACTCAACGACATTCACCTCCCACTACCTGAGGAACATGTCAAGAGAGGAGAAGGGACTACACCGGCTGGGACCAATCGTCGCAACCAGAACTGTGGTCAAGCCCCCCTTAAGCACACAGAACAAAGCAGAAGGAAGCAAGAACCCTCATACAACAACGGTCCTTTTCAGGGCCACCAAATCCTGCAAAATAGATCCAACTTCCTGTTAATTCACCTTGTTCTGAATAAAGTGCAAATTTTTACCATAAAACTTTGGGGGGGGGGGGGACGCCTGCTTGCATCCCGGGGCGCCCCGTCAGATTGGTGCCCGCCACAACGTTTGACGAGGTCAGCTGATAATGCAAAATTATCAGGTTAATATTTTTGGCAAGTAAGAAAGAACATTTTATCGGCCCTCAGCTTGACCGGCTAAAAAAGGTTTCTTTTTTGCCTAAAACGTACTTAACCAAAGGCCCGCCTTGCCTCTCCTCTCGAGTCACCGCCTGACAGACTGAGAGGAAAATAAATGCCGGTAACGGCCAACGCTCTTGCTTTATATAGAGGAGGACTGCGTCGCGCAGACGCAGTAGGGACATGCAAGCAGGCTGCTACAAGCAACCGAAAAACCTCCAGGGAGACATGCCGTTGAGGACAGTGTAATGCAAAATTATCAGGTTAATTATGTTTTAGGCAAAAAAGAAACCATTTTTAGCCGGCCAGGCTGACGGCCGGCAAAATGTTCTTTATCTTCTAAGGAACTCAACTGACTTTGCAAGAACACTTCGCCCATTGCCAACTGTTTTCTCAAACTTGAAACAAAACTCGTTAATGCAAATAAATCATCTCGGCCATGAAACTAAACATTGCAAACTTAACCGCCTTCAAAAATAAACTGCGTCGCCGACTTAACCTGGCTGACCTCCACATGAGGAAACTCTCTCCCCTCGCACTCAATCTTCGGCTTGCAGACCGTTTAAGATTCACCGCCCTCAACCACCTGTTAAAAAACAACCGTAACCATCAACTCAATCTCAATCATCGCAAACGTTCCAGATTCTTCCCATGGAATCTTTACCGAACGATCCAACTCTACCCCCCATTCCCGTCCTTTCGAAAACCTCTCCGGGAGTGAACCGAGTCAACCCCGTACTCACTTCACAAGAATCCAGCATTCTACAATTGAAAAAGAGTGGATTGCAGTGAACGTTGCCATGCTTCCAGAGAAATTTGTCGCCCTCCAAGTTTGTCAATGCAGTAATGCCACTCACTTTCTTCCTAGCAAAGCTGAAATGTGAAAACTGTCACTAACTCGTACTCGTTAACTGCCATGCTTGAATTGCCGCCCACAAGCTAAGGGCTCCCCCCCCCCCCCCCCTTCACAAATTTTTCTGATAATTTTCATCACGCAGTGGGAAGGAACGGGTGCTTCCACTTTGACAGGTTTCTTGCACCCTGATCATTAAAAATTGAATTCTGTAAACACAGTTCGACCTAAAAAAATTTGTTAAAATTCTCCCTCTTGATTCTTCCGGCGG
>JAHWFP010153978.1:153473-166823 GCA_023313725.1 Lithobius niger | reverse complement strand
CCAAATAGAACCACCACTCGCGTTTGATCGGTATTTTCCTGTTCACCAATCATCAACGTAACTCATTTGGACTCTCAATTCCCTGAAACTTCCTGTCCAGTTCAAGACTCAGTTCCTCCTTCATTACATGATCCAAGTCCGATACGCCAGTACATCTAGCAACTCAACTTCACAAGACTGGATAACCATCACTAACAGGTAAATGTCCATCTCCCCTCCCCCCTTTTTTTTTTTCTCTTTTCACCACGATCGAAACTCACCCTAAACATCCGAACCGTCTTGCCACGGTGATGGAACATTCCTGGAACATTCCAGGCATGCACTTTGAGTTGGCTTGAGATTAAAAAAATACCAAATGTGAAGATAAGTCATTTATTAAAATCTAACAAAAATAGGGTACTCCAAAAATTAATACACACTCATGTTTCTCGAAAAAACTGAGATTGCAGAAACTTAGTTTACATGATTTGTATTAAAATTAATTCCAACAATGACTTGCGCCCTTATTATTTAACATCAAACCTTTTTTTTTAAACAAAACGACTTTCATTACAAATATGAGAAACGTGATACGATTTTGTAAGAAAGGTTGCTCGACGACACAGCTGGGTACTAAAAATCACGCAACTGAAGAAATCTTGCGTAATTCAAAACGAACATGGAAATTCTTCTTTCCCGTGACGAAGGACTTCAGAGACCAACACACGAAGATAAATAACACTCTTGACTCTTAACTCACGTTGCAGTTTTTGTTAAACTGTTTAACGGCATACGAGAGAAAATACAACTGCAGGACAACCTCAAGAAAAATCAGCATTAGCCAAAACTTGCGTTTGGATTAAGCCTTAACTATGTTTGGTTGCAGAGTTGGCACCCCTTCAGCTCTGTGACAATTTGGTCTAGTCCAATTTAAATATGGTTGATAACCTCTGCTGACGAAAGTTCATATTTATAACATGCGGAGCAACCAAGCTGTTTCTCGGTATTAAGATTTAATTAAGTAAGCGTCAGTTTAATTACGGTAAATATTCAATACATATAGGACTTACATTTTTGGTTTCTGTCCATTTGTAGAGCTTTCCTTTTTGTACGTGAATGACATCAAAGTAATTGAAATATGGTCCATGAGTCCAGATTGACTGACGATACAGTTTTGGTTATTTGGCTGATAAATAACAAAGTGAAAGTGGCGGCGGCATATCCACCTTCACTCGAGGAGCCACGCCTATGCTCCAGCCAAAACGCAGACAACCAAACCGTTTCCCGTCGACGACTGACGCTCACTCCATCTCAGAAAAATGTGCATAGTATTTATATTATAAACGCACCTAAAACGGTACAATCTGCGCAGGCGCAAAACATTTAAACCACGTTTACATAGTATCAATTACATGATTTAAAGACAATACAGTGAAATTAAAAAATTACATATTAACAAATTACTTACAATAAATTAAAAAAATATAATACGAGTTTTAAATGTAACTTAAAAATATAGAAACTAGAACATCGCAACACACTATGAGCATGACGTCATTAGGACGCCAGCAAACGCCGAGAGCTTCAGTGAGGCAAAATGTTAAATGCAAGGTGCACCCAATAAATAACCTCACAAAATCCCCCCTGCCCGAAGACTCGTGGGCTCCGGTCCACGATTCTAACGTAAGCCAGAAAAGAGGAAAATTGTACCGTATAATTAAATGTCCACATTAGTATACAAAACACCAGAGAGAGAAAAAAATATTTTAAATTTAATTACGGCAAAATCCAATACTGAATTTTAATGCCTTCCACATTATTTCCAGAGCGATCCACTAAAATGTGAAAACAAAATTTACTGATTACCTCTCAGTCCTTGAAATCCATTCCAATCTCAATTAACTGCTTATAAAAGGCAAAAAAAATAAAAAATTTATATTTCGCAAAAATCACAAGGGAAGAGAAAAACAAAAAAAAATCTCTTTAGAAAATAATTACACCAAGTTATGCACCATTTCAAATTTTTTTCATTTTAAATTCTCAACGTGAAAATCCAAATCCCTAATGGGGATAAAACAAACTCACGAGAATCGATTTTCTTATCCAACTTGAAAATTTGTTTTATAAGCTTTTTCCTGAGTTACAATATTAAAAAGCAACGATGAAATCCAATACTCTTAACTCAGAAAAACTTCGAATAAGACTTCAAAAAAAAAAATTTTTGATTTCAGTCTACGCCAAAAACTTCGAAATGTACACAAGCATGTATTTTTCATTACACCATATTTGGCAAGGTTTATATTGCATAACTAATTCTAATCTTCCCCCACAATTGGAGAAAAGAAACAAAAATTCCCTAGTTTTGAGTTTATGTTTGTTAGTTCATACCCTTTTTTTCTTGCTCGTTTTACAAAAATACTCGCCTTTTCACGGCATCTTAACTAAGCAAACGTGAAAAATTTTCAATTTATATCCAAGAGCAATCAGTTTGAATTTTATCATGTATATATTTTTTTTACTTTTACACTTAAGACATACATTACAATAAGATGGGTTAAAACGTCAGGCGTATGTGGAAATTGTTAGTGCAACGCATACCCTCAGGCTATTTTACGGAGAAGGAAAAGAAAAAAAATTCTTGGAGGGAAAGTGTACCTTCGTATTCTTCTGCATTACACACAGGTCCGGTTGGCAATCACAATTCCAACTACGATCGTGCCACTTTCAAGGAAAGAGAAGAAGAAGGGGGGAGAGTTTACAAAGGAAACTTAGATCATATTAATGACGGGGAAAAAAATATCTAGCTGAAAAACTAGAAAAACCGGGTTACCTAGACCAAACTAGCCCTTGTACCTGACATTAACAAAATTGTCCACTAACAATACATCAACAATACGACACGTCACCCAGATAAGACAACCTAATTTAAAACATACTAAGAAAACTTTTCAACTGGTCAATGTGGAATGTTCCTTTTTGTTGCTTTCCAGTTGAAACAAGTGACAATTTGTAAGTTTTTGGGTTTAACACTTCGTCGATGACATATGGTCCATTGGTCCCGTCCATGACTCAGCTAATTTTGCTGAAAATTTCGCTGCTTTATTGCTCAAAAAATGGGCCTTTTTAAGCACTAGGTCTCCCTTTTTAAATGAGAAATCTTTCCTTCTCTCATCAATAACAGCTTTATGATTTTCTGCCTGTTCCAACTGGCACTGTTGAGCTGTTGCAATTGCATCACGCAAATTTTTAGATAGCACGGTAGCCCACTGTGTTGGCCTATAGTCGTTCGGAAACTCCGATGGAAAATTAACATCTGAAGGTAAACGGATTTCTCTACCAAAAGTCAAATAGGCTGGTGAAAAACTTGTTGCCTTCGAAATGGTGGCACGAATCCCCATTAAAATAAGTGGAAGGTTATTATCCCACTTTTTCTGCTGGCCCTGCAGACGTTTCTTAATTAAGCTTTTCACAATGCCTACCAGCCTTTCAGCCCTATTGCCAGATGGCGCGAAATAAGAAAGAAAGCTTTGTTTTACACCAAATAAGGCGCACACCTCCTTTAACAAGGTACCAGAAAAATTTCGAGCATTATCACTAATTAATAATCTCGGAGTCCCAAAACGACTAAAAACTTCATCAACTAGCTTCCTTGCTATTGTTGCCGCCGTTGCGTTCTTTAAAGGGAAAACTTCCGGCCACTTTGTCACGTTGTCGACAACGATGAGCAAGTGTGTATTGTTGTTTGAACTGCGTGGATACGGACCTACTATGTCAATCGATAAAACATCCCCAGGCATGATCAAATGATCAGCAATCCGCATCAAACCCTTGGGAGCCTGTGAATCGCGTCTGTGCTTCTGACATACGATACACTTAGAAATGTAGGACATTACGTGCTTTTGCATTCCGTACCATGTGTAATTCCTTTGTAAGACATTAATTGTTTTAAATGCTCCTAAATGCCCAGTTACACTATCATTATGCGCCAGAACAATTAGACGATTTTGTTCTTCCTCTGGCACTAAAATTACAAATTTTTGGGTTCCAGTTTTAGTCGAAAAAAATTTCCCAACTAATCCATCCTGAATAACAGCGTTAACTGCTGCTCTCCTTGCACGTTTACCTAATTTTCCATCTGGAAATTTAGTACCTTGCTCAATAAAGTTCTTAACTGCTAAAAGTACCGGATCCTTACTTTGTTTGACTCTAAGTTGTTCCACTTCATTATCTGCGTTTGGTATCACTAAGTATATATCAACTGGGTGCCGAGAAAGATAATCTACAATATCATTTTGTATCCCTGGTGCATAGATTATGTCAAATTGAAATTGCTGCAACCTGATCATCCATCTTGCTAAACGTCCTGTATTATCTTTAGCATTTTTGAGCCACTGTAAAGCTTGATGGTCAGTAAAAACTGTAAACTTAACGCCTTCAAGGAAATATTTAAAATGTTGAACTCCAAAAATTATCGCTAAACATTCTTTTTCCGAAATGCTGAACTTAAGCTCTTGGTTTTTCAGTGTCCTACTAGCGTACTGAATGACGACTGGCCCCTCTTCATGCACTTGCATAAGTGCGGCGCCCAGACCAAACCCAGACGAGTCCGTCCTTAAAATGAAAGGTTTTGAAAAATCTGCTTGTGCTAGAATGGGTGCGGTGGTTAGCCTATCCCTTAACGTTTCAAAGACTTCTTGACATTTATCCGTCCATTCCCATTTAATACCTGCTTTTGTTACCCTAAGCAAAGGAAATATTAGACTAGAATAAGATTCAATGTATCTCCTAAACCAGGAAGTTAACCCTAACCAAGATCTAAGCTCTTTTACGTTTTTAGGTGGGCTTGCCTCTTTAATTACCCTAATTTTAGCTGGGTCTGGTTTAATACCCTGTTCACTCATTATATAGCCTAAGATCCTCGTTTGTTTTTGCCTCAACTGGATTTTGTCTGGGTTTAAGGTTAAATTAGCATAGTCAAGTCTTGACAAAACGAATTCCATTTTTTCAAGGTGACTGGGCCACAATTCACTAGCCATCGTAATGTCATCTTCATATCCATATATGGATTGAAATTGAGAGGTTCTTAAAGCTCATCTATCAACCTTTGGAAAATCCTCCCACTATTACGGAGCCCGAATTGCATGGTCAACGGCGAAAAATGGCCACCAGGTACACAGAAGGAGGCCAAATCACTTGCTTTTTCATCCATCCCGATTTGCCAGAAAGCCGATTTGAGATCGAAAGAAGTTATGTACTTGGGTGTTCCTAAACTGTTTATGATGCTGTCAATTGACGGCAGGTTATGATTATCAGTTTTTGTTATGGAGTTAAGAAACTTATAATTTACCACTAGTCTATAAGACCCGTCTGATTTTTGTCTTAGGAATGCTGGAGAAGCCATCTTACTTTTAGCTGGAACAATTAAACCCTGTGTTAACATATCATGAATGATATCATTCATAATTTTTTGTTTTATAGGGTTAAGTTGATAAGCACGTTGTGCAGGAATTCGTACACTCTCATCTACTTCTAAAAAGTCTTTGATATTTCGAGAATAAATTGTGAACGTCCATTTTTTGTTCCGAGGTCAAATCTGCCTCGTGTAACACTTTCTGCCAAGGACAGATTTCAGCTAAAGCTACGTTTGTAGGTACTAAATTATTCTGAATAAAGTTCCTTCTTAATGAACCGTCCATCTTAAAATGCCATTGGTTTTGAGAAAAATCGAGGGTTACTCCTAAATCGCTCATTATATGGGTACCCAAAATCAGACTATGGTAAGTTTCTACACACTATAACTGAATATGTAATCGACTTATTTGCAATTTTAAGCTCTAGTTTAAGCCATCCCGCTACATCGATCTGAGAAAAATTTGCCGCACACAGACGCAACTCACAAGCCCTCAATTTCCCCAAATTGCACTCATTCCAACATTTATAATCAAGCAACGTGTATAAAGATCCCGAATCCAGATCCCTTTGACTTAAAAATTTTTCAATGTAACCATTACTTCGGGTCTAGTTTCCATTAATTTTTCATATGAAAAATGAATTTGTAAAATTGGAACTTCAATTATGCCTGGTGCCCGCTCCCTTGCACTGGCCCCAACCCATTTACCTGACTAGGTCCAACATTTGACATCCACTGATGCTGTTGTGGGTAGTATGGTTGAAAATTTGCTAATACGTGGGGAGGGGGTGGGGGAGGATAAGAATAATTTACCATTGGGGGAGGGGGATAAGCATATTGAGCTGGTTTTGCAACTTGATCACACTTATTGGCAAAATGCCCAAAATTTGAACATTTAAAGCACTTAATACTAGCCAATTTATCCATTCTTGAGGGCCCTGGTTGTTGTGAGGGTCCAGTTGAACTTCTAGAAAAATTAGGTACCAATGGTTGAACTTTCTCAAGTTTCTCCTTGCTAAATCCATGAATCTGAGCGTCCTTTCGGCATCAGCTCTAAGTTGAAATACTGATTCATATTTGTTATTACATAACATTGCTGCTAATTTCGGTACAAAGTTTCTTCTCGCAATTCGAATCATTTCCTCCGAATCAATTCGTTCTAACAACTGAGAATTTAATTTTGTTATATCATTAATAAATTTTGTTGGAGTTTCACCTGGTACCATTTTTCTCGAGTATATTGCATCCCTTAACTCTTCCTGTTGGGAAACAGAAATAAAACGATCCTCAAACTGTGTATCGAAATCCCTCCAGGTTCCAGGTATGCAGTCATATTTAAACCAATCAAGTGCCTCACCAGTCAAAAAATTCACAATCCAATTTTCAACAAATTCCCTCTCTGGTATTTTGCGTGTCTGCATAACATTTTCGAGCTTAATCAAGAACTGTAGGTAAAATGCTATTTATCTCCCCGCTAAAGCTCTCAACGCTTACCTCTGGAATCCATGCTTTTGGTATCGATGATGCCTGAATCATTTCCTTGCTACGACGTGTTTTAGAATCCACGTAAGCATCCATAAGCTTATCGTAACGATTACGGGAAATGGTTACGGAATCCACACCCCCTTGCAAATGCAATGGTAGTGTACTGCCTGGAGACGTCATTCTCGCAGTTTGTAGCACACAAAAAAAATTACAATTATTAGACACTGTCAGATTTCAAGAATAGTGCAATTCCTTTCAAATCCTTCCAATTTACTTATTTCTAGTTTTAAAACACAGATTTGTTAAAAATTGGGGGGGGGGGGGGAGTTAACAGTACTAGAGCTAACGGCTATAAGCCGGGGACTCTACTTTTCGCAACGATTCTTGAGAGGCTTAACTCTTTTACCGCGCACAAAATTAAATTTCATTAACTTTCCTAAGTTTGTTTATAGACCCTTCCTAAAAAAAATATTACATAAAAAAACTAGAATATAACTTCAACTATTCTTCAATTTTTAGTACCCCTTTCAGAATCCTCACTTAAATTCCTTTTCTCAAGCAACTCAATTTCTAAGTTTCAGACCTCTGAGAAAAAAAATTCTGCCACAATTTTTCCTTTTGTACGCTTTTAGGTCCCAAGTTCAAATTATCCAGATTCATAAAAATAAACCTCTTTCAAAAGCTTCAGGCCCCAATTTGTGAAGTTAATTTGTACCCCACAATTAAATGTTAATACTAAATTTAGGCTTTGGCTGTTTTCCAGTCTAGGGGTTGATAATTAACTAACACACGAAGATAAATAACACTCTTGACTCTTAACTACTCACGTTGCAGTTTTTGTTAAACTGTTTAACGGCATACGAGAGAAAATACAACTGCAGGACAACCTCAAGAAAAATCAGCATTAGCCAAAACTTGCGTTTGGATTAAGCCTTAACTATGTTTGGTTTCAGAGTTGGCACCCCTTCAGCTCTGTGACAATTTGGTCTAGTCCAATTTAAATATGGTTGATAACCTCTGCTGACGAAAGTTCATATTTATAACATGCGGAGCAACCAAGCTGTTTCTCGGTATTAAGATTTAATTAAGTAAGCGTCAGTTTAATTACGGTAAATATTCAATACATATAGGACTTACATTTTTGGTTTCTGTCCATTTGTAGAGCTTTCCTTTTTGTACGTGAATGACATCAAAGTAATTGAAATATGGTCCATGAGTCCAGATTGACTGACGATACAGTTTTGGTTATTTGGCTGATAAATAACAAAGTGAAAGTGGCGGCGGCATATCCACCTTCACTCGAGGAGCCACGCCCATGCTCCAGCCAAAACGCAGACAACCAAACCGTTTCCCGTCGACGACTGACGCTCACTCCATCTCTGAAAAATGTGCATAGTATTTATATTATAAACGCACCTAAAACGGTACAATCTGCGCAGGCGCAAAACATTATACCACACTTACATAGTATCAATTACATGATTTAAAGACAATACAGTGAAATTAAAAAATTACATATTAACAAATTACTTACAATAAATTAAAAAAAATATACGAGGTTTAAATGTAACTTAAAAATATAGAAACTAGAACATCGCAACACACTATGAGAATGACGTCATTAGGACGCCAGCAAACGCCGAGAGCTTCAGTGAGGCAAAATGTTAAATGCAAGGTGCACCCAATAAATAACCTCACAGCACTTGGGAATCTGCTGAGACATTGTCTCATCGGTAACCCAGCTCGCACCCTTGGGAACCCGTCATGTGGTACCCACCACCATACATTGACGAGGTCAACTGTAAATGCCAAAAATTGCAGGTAGTGGATATTTCGTATGGCACATGGAAAGCCCAATTTTTCGGGGGAGTCAAAATTGGATTCTATTGCCTAACCAAAAATATACACTACCTGTACCTTCCCAACCTCCCCTCTTGAGTCACCACCAAGACAGATTGTAAAGAAGCTAGTCGACCTTCACCATTAGATTTGAGAGGAGACCTCTACTCAAAAAAATCAAAAACCTGAGGGTTTATCGTTTTCGCAACGAACAATTTTTTTCATTAGCGCTCGTTAGCGCTCAATAGGCCTAAAATGACCTCTGTCTTCAAAACACCACATCACCGTGAAAAATGTACCAAAACGTTTGAAATTTGCGGCCCTTAATAGACCTGAACTTTCTCAAGACTCCTGCGAAAACAAAACATTACATTTCCTCTGCAATAATTCACTACACCATTTTGAAAAAGTCACCAAAATGACTAGCGCCGCACGCAATTCTTCAATCGCCATTTTCAACACTCTGTACGTAAATTGTAATTACTTTTATTGCTTTTCCAGGCATAAAGCAAACCAGCTTAGTGTTGTTTTAGGAGGTATTTAACCTCACATACATGTTTTTGAAAACCCAACACTTGATGTTTTTATTTTAGCGAAGACCAAGTTTATCATGAAAACTTCGACTGTAATTTTTATTATTAGCGGCAGCAATAATATTTCACTAATGTTCATGCGTTCTAGCATTCAGGGAATAAGCTGGTATATTTAATCTTTTGAATTTATTATATATGGGCAACTTTAGCAAAAACTGGGTCTCTGAACACTACTGATCCCGGCTAGCTTTTCTTACGAATTTTTACGAACTTTTATTTTGTGTATTTTATTTTTTCATCTCCAAAAGCACTTTGACCGCAGTAACGATCCTTCAATTAAAATATCACGTTTGTAAAAAGATTTGAGCTGAACACTTCGTCCTCCCCCCCCCCCTCCTTCAATAGTTGCGATACATAATATCGCAGTTTTTATTTATAGGTCTATTCATGTTGTTGTGAGTTCCAAACTCAAGCTAAGGCCTCCCATGCCACCAAAAGTCGGCAATTCCCTTTGCTCTGCTAGCTGCAGATATTCCCTTCCAATCAAAACGCGCCATTCAATTTCCTCTCCACTCAGAGCAGCGTAGCTACCTCACGCGTCCGCGCTTTCATGCCCACTTCCAGTAATGACAGCCTGGCCGGCCCGAGGCAGTCTCTTCCCCTCCAGAGGTCCCTCTGGCGCCGGGGCCCCCCCCCCACAAGTAGCTCTCCTACAGGGAGGCGCTTTCCCTCCGCCTGACTGCCAGGCAGCTGGTATAAAACAGACCTGCAAGGCTGCATCCACAGCATAGCTCATCTATCTCAGTCAGACATTGCTACGGCGGTCGGAGCAGAGATGTCCACAGTCCGAGTGTTGCCATGCCGGGCACGGTAGTAGTTTAGATAACTAGTTTTAGCTTTAATTAAATTTTTCGAAACTTTATTTCTAAATTTTAACTTAAAGATTTAAACTTAACTTTTGACTTTGGAATCACGATTATGGGTAGTTAAACCACCGGTATTTTCTGGTCTCCTCTCCCATAACTTAAGGGTTTAAGGTCCCCTTTCTAAAAACCGGCTTTCTTTCTGTTTGCACTACATATCGTAACCAAACAGTTATTTTTGATAGCCAAGATCATGTAGCATAATTACAGAAGCACAGACTTCGATGGTAGGGCCCTGATTATTGCTAGCTTGATTCAATGTGAATAAGTAGATTTGATCTTGTGCAACATGCCTTGAAACATAATCTTAAACTAGACTAAGACTGAAAATTGTAAGGTACCCTTTTCTAACGTAGAGGAGTTGGGGTAACTCCACAAAACTATTTCTATTCGAAATTGTAGTGTGAATTTCAACATGTAAATTCGTTGCCGATAATTTTTGTAAAATTGCTTGTGAGTTATTTAAAGCTATTTTGTACACTAGTTGCCAATGTAAAATGTTTTTCATTCCCCCTGTTTATTAAAATCAAGAGTTTTAAACTCAGTTGCTTCCAGAGAGATTTAATTTGCTTGTGTTTTGCCTAAATATAAACCATTTTTATTTAAAGCCTAAGGTTAGCAATTAAACCACCCACCTGGTGGCAATGAACCAACGATTAGATAGTACTAAACTTTAGACAGGACATAGACGCTTTATTCCCAACCGTGCAGTAGTGACTGCTATGCTAGTTTTTCCTCCGCAAATGTAAAAACGGCCACCCGAAGTACTTCTAAATTTCCCGAGACCACACCAGATGTCGGTGCAGAACAGTAGGCACCTCAAGGACCTGTGAACACTGCTACAAAACTGGTGGCAGTGGTGGGATCAATAGGTGCTGTGCCACTCCAAACACACCTCCCCCCTGTCATACTACAATGCCAGTTCTTCTAGAGAAGATGATGTCAGCAGTACAACAAAAAACTGCATCCCCTAGATGTCTGTAACACGCTAAAACGTTACAAGAAGTAGATGTCCGTCTTAAATAAACAAAAGGCCCATCAGTAACCCGTATCCATCTGGAGCCAGGAAGCGGTAACCCTCACTTCACAAGCCGTGAACGTCAGGCAAGCCCTCAGAAGGCAGATGATTCCTGCAAACCCCGGAGAAGTCGGCCTCTAATAGGACACGTCGCTCTTAAGGACCACAACTGGACCATACATTTTGGATATCAGTGCAAGTGCTCGAATTTCGACTGGAAGTGCGACCACTAGTGTTAAGACGATCCATCTATGATGGGAGACGGATAGACTGACCTCACAGCGATTGTGCATATAAATCAGGTTAGTGCATATGGGTATGCTCCGGTTGCCAAGCCAAGTGTTTGTTTCATGTATTTTATGTATTTAATTATCCACCTGAGTGCTTAGGTAATACACGAGTGTATTTTTTATGTCCCTGACTGGCTGGATTCGGTTGTTAGAGAAGTGTTTAAATACTCGCTCTGTTCAACTAACATGAGATTTATTTTGCGGCTGCAATTTAAACAGTAAGATTTAAAACTAAACGGTTTTTTTTTTCTGAACTTGAGTTAAATGTAAACTTTCACCATGGACGAATTAGAAGAAATTATTGATCATATTCATTACAAAGACCTTAAAAGGCTTGTTTGAATTTAGGTTTAACAGTTTGTGAAACCCGAAACGAATCCGTAGAGGTTATAAAGGTAGCCTATAACGATCAAAAAATTACTTTGAACGATCTCACTAATGAGTTACTTAGTGCTATAGAGAAAGATTCTGCCGCTCAGGCTAAGAAAGATATCGCTCTCAAAGAGAACGAACAATTTTTAAAGGCTGAACAGTTGAAACTTGAAGCTTTAAAATTAGATCATGCAGCTAATGAGGCCGAGAAAGTTCGATCTCTTGCCGCAGCCGAAACAGGCAATATCCGTGCTCGTGAGTTAATCACCACAAGAAAGCGCATTTTAGCGATGCGCTTTGAAATGCGCATAAAAAAACGGCACCTGTTTACAAGACGAAAGATAGCGATTGGGGCCAATCCGCTAAGGAAGGCGATTCGACCAGTGCGATCGGAAAACTCTTTCTTCCTGCCCTCCCTTTGGCGAAGAGTGAGCAAGTCCCACGCTGCTCTACCCCCTGCATGTTGTAAACTAGGTCAGCTTAGACCCAAGTAACCAAATGTAATTAAAACTTAGTGGTCTTCCTAGTCATGCACTCATTTTCAGTTTATTTACCTAAAATTCGAATCGTACCAGCACAATTTACGTGGGTGCCGTAATTGTGTCCGCCATCTTTACCGTGCTTTCTCCAACGGCTCAATGCGATTGCGAGTGTTTACATACACAAAGACGATGCGATACGGATTCTGTAACCACCTCCGTAAAGCGCATTGGGGGAAAGCGCCACAAACAGAGAAAGCGCCACGAATTGGGGTGTCTACAAGACCCACGGAGGCGACAGGGACGCGATGCGCATCGCTCTGAAGCGCTTCGAAGAGGTCATGTAAACGTAGTGAATGTTAAAAGACACGGGAGCCAAGAGTAGCGACGCCGCTAGGGCACAAGAAATTCGTAGACTTGACTGTGAGTTGGAACTAGCCAATAAACAAATTGAGCTAGCCAGGTTAAGAGCCACTAATGGCAATGTTATTACCAATCCAGTACAGGTTTTGCCTAGTGTAAATTCCGGTCCTAGACCCGGAAAAATTTCCGATGCTATACGGTTGTTAAATAACTGGGGTCCGAAATCGGAAATTTACTCTTGCCGTAAATCGCCTATTAAACGCCCATGGGTGGCTAAAATTAATTCGATAAAAAAGTGGAGGGGGCGTTAACAAGGCTAAAACAAAATTTCTGACCTTAACATATTTTTTTTGGGGTGGCCGTTTAGGTAAAGTTGATTATTCACATGCGTGGATTGGGTTCAATCCATCATTAACACAATCTTTTTTTTTTAGTGAATCGGAAAATTGATTAAAAGTTTACCGAATCAACGTTTTATCCCTTTTAATCTTGGTTGTTCTGCAGCAAAATTAACGAAAATATTCATAAATTTAATGAAATCAACATTTAATCCAACACTATTCACGGGAGCATTTGTAATCACGGAAAAGTCGGCAATATTAGGCCTACGTGATCGATCATTGATGTGCGTAATATGGATTCCGTCTAGTGAAAACGCT